>JAKCPI010023821.1:0-39320 GCA_023213315.1 Euborellia annulipes | reverse complement strand
TTGTAATCGTAAAAAATTCGACTTCGAGATTTTGATGTTTCTCCACTTTTTAGACCTCCCTGAGTTTAAAAATACCATTTTGGGCATTATGTCTGTGTGTGTGTGTGGAAATACGATTGCTTAAAAACCAAAGCAGCTAGATCGATGAAATTTGGTATATGCTCCTTACACTAAAACTGTAGATTTCTCTCAACTTTTGGAGTAAATACGTCACTTGGAAGTAGTACTTTACCTAAAAAGTTTGTTTAAAAATTTTGCAATTTTCAAGTTTTTTGTTATATCATGAGAAAATACTCAATTTTAAAAAGTTTTTATTCTTTGATATTTTTTCGAAAACTGAATAGTTTTTGAAATAATCAACGAAGAAATAGACATTTTTGTCCAAAGAACAATCAATAGGGAGTGTCCCCCCCCCTCTTAATCCATTAACAATAAATTTTCTCTTTAAATGAGAATGTTGAAGGGCCCTCTTATTACAATATTTTTTTTTCTTTTTATCCTAAATAATCCAAAACGTTTTTCCTTAGAATTAAATCAAAATCTCTACAACTTTTTGCTACATTTCAACAAATGTCTGCTCAACTGGCCCTTTGCTTTTTTTGCCTCTCTCTCTCTCTCTCTCTCTATAGAGCGTGCTCGTGTGACCACAAGCCCTTAAGGTCATGTCGAGATGAGATGAGATCTCTCTCTCTCCCCTTCTTTATAATGATGATCCTCATGCGTTGCTTCTTTCTTTTATTATTATCATCCTATAAAAACGGGCAAATAATAGATAAAGAATTCTTAAAGAAGAAAATTCCTTTTTGTTTTTTGTTTTTTATTAAAAACTCCTTTTAAGGAATTTACTTATGAAGATTAAATAAATAAAATAATAATATTAATAAAAAAAAAGGAGATAAATTCTTTTTTTTTGATTGTGGATTTACGTTTTATTAAAATTTTTATTATACTAGCCGCGCCGCCCGCCTTTGGGCCCCTGGAACCCCCCTCCAGCTGACTCGGGGCCGCCTCCGGAGGACTCCTCGCCTTTTCTTTTTTTTAAAAACACTCACACTTTTTTCTCATTCACACACACATACACACAGTCTTTTCGGCAACTTAGGCCATTTAAGACTTTTACGATATCCGTTATAGAGATTAATATGCATATTAGGGGTCCAGGCATTCTTATTTAAGCCATTTGGTCGCCTTTTCTTAATTATGAAAAAAAAAAAAATTATCATTACTAATTTTTTTCCAATCCAGTGCCTGATTGAGGATTTAGTTTACATTCATGGAATACACAAATGAAAAGAATAGATAAATAAATATTTCTCTATACATTTCCTAAGGGATAAATCGTAACTTTAAGAATTAATAACTCAAAAAGTTATGGGAATTTCGGGATGAAAATAATTTTCCTGTAATCTCAAGAGGGTTCTCTTTATGCCTAAAAAAATTTCATTTCAAAATTCTTATAAAAACAAAATTTTTAACTAATATTCAACTAAACATATCGAAATTAAATTGATTTGTCCCACAATTTGAAAATCGACATTTTTCTCTTTGATTTATTTAAATTTTAATTCTTTATTCAAATGATATGGATTTGTGTTAAATTTATTTAGAAATGTATAGAATATTTCATATTAAGTGTTTAATAAATTACAATATCATTAAGTTAGATTAGAACAGGAATTCTTGAGAAGAAACAAAGGTTTCCACCATTTTTGACGCACAGTGTATTTCAAAAGGCAAAAACTGAACTCATTTAAAATTATTTCATTTAAAACTGGTATGAACCCACCGTGTGTTTTTTTTTTTTAAATAAGCTCCTTTTATTTTTCAATTAAATTTGTTTTTTAAAAGATTAACTTCTAATAATAGCTACTTATTAATACAAGTAGAGTAAAAGAAGGGATTTTAAAAATGGAGAGAAAGAGAGAGAGAGAGAAATAATAAGCTGATTACAATATTGAATTTCTTCATTTTTTTTTTTTTTTGTAACTCCATTAAAATAAAATATGGCTTTATTAAGAAAAAAAAAAAGAAATTAATAAAATAAAAAGTAAGTAATTTTAATCAACAAGTGGAAAATTATTATTATTATATTGTATAAAGAAAATGGCCTTGGGTTTTATTTAAAAAAAAAAAGATTTATTCAAGAAGGCATGAGCAGTACTAGGGGAGGGCGCGGGGGGGGGGGGTTACTTTTTGTTAAAAAGCAGCAGAGTAGGTAACTACAAAAAACATTAAAAAAAAAAAAAACCTTAGTTGTCAAAAAGACTGTGAATGTGATCATAAAAAGTATCCCCAAAAATCAAGTAATTCAAAATTTGTCAAGAGATGTCAGAATGGTAGCTAATAGTATTTAATGCATTTGGTTGATTTTCATTGATCTTTTAATAATAAATACTTTATAAATGTTATTATACATTATGTATCTTTTATAAAAACATAAAAATATAGGCCAGATATAGGCTAAGACTATATCGTCTGTTAGACTAGCCTGCCTTCTATTGCAAGAATGATGAACTAATTTGACAGTTGATTTTTAAATAAATCATATAAGCTTATTTTACAAATTTCTTAATTCACATGTGATTAATAATAACAATAAATTCATTTTTAAATTTAAAAAAAATTAAAGATTATTGGGACAGATTGTTTTTTGTATTTGCTTGATAACAAAAAAATTAATTACGATAATTTTTTTATAAGTCATTAAAAAAATGATAGCTCGATGTCCCAATAATCTCTTATGAATTCAGTAGCGTAGCCAGGATTTCTGCTTGGCGGGGCCCAAAAGTTTTATGAACCCCCCCCCCTTCACCAAGAAACTTAAAGTGGAGAAATTTTTTTTAGATAATATATAATAATTATTATAAATAAAAAACAAATTAAAAAAAATTTTTTTTTCTTGAAATAAAAAATAATTTTAATACAAAATTCGTAAATATTAGAGAATTTTTCAATTATTTATGTTTTTTGTTAGATTTTAGAATTTATGAGAGTTAATAAAATAATTATTAAAAAAAAAATCATTAGGGAAAACAATAGGTATTTTTTTTTTTTTTTTGCCCAAGGGGCTTGGAGTAGTTGGTAGCGTGCCTACCTTCTATACCGAACGTCTCGGGTTCGGATCCCAGGCAGTCCGATAATTTTATTTAAGGCATTTGGATACCAAATGACTTAAATAAAAATGCCTGGACCCCCCAATTGATATATTAAACATACTGATTATCGTAAAAAGTCTTAAATGGCCTCAGTTGCCGAAAAGACTGTGTGAATGTGAGTGTGAATGTGAGGGTGAATGAGAAAAAAGTGTGAATGTTTAAAAAAAAAAAAAAAAAAGGTATTTTTTTGTTTAGGAGAAGGCTTTGGGGGGGGCCCCCTGGCCCCCCCTGAATACGCCACTGTATGAATTTAATTAATTTAGAAAAAAAACCGCATTGAAAAATTTCTTATAATAGTCTAGTTTTTTACTTTCTCTTACGTAATATATATAGAGAGAGAAAGTATTGGATTCATGTCAAAAATTCGATGTCGAGATTTTGATGGATCTTCACGTTTTGAGGTCCCCTGAATCCAAAAAAGTGGTTTTCGCGACATGGTCTGTGTGTGTGTGTGTGTGTGTGTGTGTGTGTGTGTGTGTGTGTGTGTGTGTGTGTGCTGTCTGTGTGTGTTCAATTTTAAGAATGAAGGAATTGAGCTAGGAGGTTGAAATTTTATATTTAAGTTAGGCACCCCCGGGACCGGAAAAATAAGCTTTTAATCAAAATCGGCCAAAGAGTACTAGTACTTTACTGATGTACTTTTTCAGTTTTTTTCGATTTTCTCAAAATTTGCTCCAACGATTTTTTTTAAAATTCAAAAATCAATTATTTTTTAGATGCTCTTTAAAATGTATATTCTCATTTTGCAATTGAAATCTTCTGAAGACCACTTTACTCTTGTATTTCATAGGGAAGATAGGAGAAATGGTTGCCATGGTAACAAAATATAAATATTTTCCCATACTTATAAATTTTACATCTCAATTCAAATATTCCGTACTGTCGGGAACTAAAATATATGTCGACACAAAAAATCTGGTGTGACAAGCACAGAACACAACTTTCGATTACCGAAGGTAAGAGAAAGTTGTGTGCTGTGCGCCAGTCACACCAGATTTTTTAAAGTACGTTTAGACGTCGCTCCTGAACCCCCTTAAATTCATTTGGATTGTACTCTATGGCCACACATTAGACAAGATTGGCCAAGTAGTTTATTTAGCACTCTCTAATGTCAATCTCTGGATATTTTTACATCGCTTTTAGAATATTCTAAAAATGCCTTTGTAATTCATAAAATGATTTACTCCCCTTTAGAGTAGAGAAGATATTTTTTTTTTTTTTTTTTAGGGAGGTGCAAAAATTTCCACACACTTGGGTATAATATACAGGTACATCAATTATAATATAAAAGAATGATGTATGGCTAGTCGATACGTGATGTTGAATAGCAAGAGGGAGGAGCGAGAATATTGCCGACACTCGATATTGTAGAAGGGAGAGTGGTTTATTAGGAGGAGTGCAAAAAGGTGTGTGTGTGTGTGAGGAAGAGTGCAATCAAAAAAATCCCAGCCAGCAAGGAAGGGAGGACAGTGAAACAACTCGGAACAAACAAGCAACGGGGTAAACACTCTGAGGAGAAATTGCAAAGTTATTAGCTGCTGCTCTTTTCTCTCTTGTTACGAAATACGTAGTCTAAAAGTTTTTTTTTTTTTTTTTTTTTTTTTTTTTCACATTATCATATATTCATTAACTGGCTGAGTTAAGGGAGGGCAAAGTTAGTGACGTCATGAAAAGCGATAGCTCGTAAACGAAATAAAAAGATAAATGTTTCATACACCAGTGGAATGATGATGAAAATTCTGTATTACAGTATATCAATATATAATTATATAATTCTCTGTTGTTACTATTTAATAATAATGATTCATGTAATTTTTGGGACAATTTTGGCATCTTTTTTACTTTTTCTCTTACCATATTTGGACCCTGTTATGCATTAGTGTGTCAAGCGCCAAAAAAAAATTAAAAATTGAGTTAAGCACGGAATATTGTTTCAAATGCTATAAATTAATAGTATTTTTGATGAAATATGTCCTAAAAAAATTTATATTTAATGTTATTTGCACAATTGACAAAAAAAATTATATATAACCCAATGAAAACAAAAAACTTTAATGTTGATTTTCTCAAAACTCGGTAGCTGGCACTTGACATATTAATGCGTAACAGGGTCCATATATGAAATATATAGAGAAAGTATTGCGATCATGTCAAAAATTCGATGTCGAGATTTTGATGGATATACATGTTTTGAGGTCCCTGAGTCCAAAAAAATGGGTCCTGCAAATTGGTCTGTCTGTCTGTGTGTAACGATTTTTAGTATGAAGGAATTAAGCTACCGGATTGAAATTTTATATTTAATAATATTTCAAAGAGTATGTTTATTATGATGACATAACTCGTGGCGCGTCAAAATATACAACTGCCTAAAAAATGAGAGGTTCAAAGAGGTTATTTCTCCATATTTAAGAAAAAAAAATGGCCACATTTCTGATGAAAGTAAACAAAAATTAAAATGTAAACAAATGGAAAAAAATGCGATAGGCAACATTGTTTTTACTTTCTCTTACCTATGTATATATGTAATATATATATAGAGAGAAAGTATTGGATTCATGTCAAAAATTCGATGTCGAGATTTTGATGGATCTTCACGTTTTGAGGTCCCCTGAATCCAAAAAAGTGGTTTTCGCGACATGGTCTGTCTGTCTGTCTGTCTGTCTGTGTGTGTGTGCTGTGGGAACAAAATATCTCAAGAACGGAAAGAGCTAGGAAGTTGAAATTTTATATTTAAGTTAGGCACCCCCATGGGACGTGACACGAAGCTTTTGACCAAAATCGACCAAAGAGTACTAGTACTTTACTGATGCACTTTTTCAGTTTTTTTCGATTTTCTCTAAATTTGCTCCAACGATTTTTTTTAAAATTCAAAAATCAATTATTTTTTAGATTCTCAATAAAATGTATATTCTCATTTTGTCATTGAAATCTTCTGAAGACCACTTTACTCTTGTACTCCATAGAAAAGATAGGAGAAATGGTTGCCATGGTAACAAAATATAAATATTTTGCCATACTTATAAATTTTACATCTTGAAAATCGAATATACTGTACTGTCGGAAACTAAACACATGTCGACACGAAAAATCTGGTGAGACAAGCACAGTACACAACTTTCGATTACCGAAGGTAAGAGAAAGTTGTGTGCTGTGCGCCAGTCACACCAGATTTTTTTTAACATTCACACTTAACTCACACACACATTTACACAGCAACTTAGTCCATATAAGACTTTGACGATAACCGTTATAAATGATAATATCTATTGGAGGTCCAGGCATTTCTATTTAAGCCATTTAGATACCAAATGGGTTAAATAAAATCATCGGACTGCCTGGGGTCCTAACCCGCGACGTTCGGTATAGAAGGTAGGCCCGCTACCAACTACTCCAAGCCCGGGGACGGCAACATTTTTTAAAAACCCGGAAGTGCTAGGGACCAAAACGTATTTTACTCTGAACCAGTTTTTTATGCTGAATACGGATATGTAATTATTATTTTTCAGGCCGTACTTTTTATGCGTACAGACAGACGGACACCGATCTCCCTTAGTACTACGTATAGTGAGAGCTAAAAATGCGTACTCAAATATTAATATAAGGAGAAATGAAAATATTATTATTTCCTCTGCAAGTGGTGTGATTTAGACCACATGACTATTAAAATAGGGAAAGGTAGCTGTCTCCAGTTTCCCAAAGGACGTGTCTCATTTGAACAACTAATATTAAGAAAAAGCGTTAATTCAGAGCAGTACAAATGTAAATTTATCCCCCCCCCCTTTTTTTTTCAAATTCTAATATCATGCGAAAATGAACTTTTTTTTTAACTTGTGAAGATAATTCCCAAAGAGATGAAATGGTGGCACCTTAATTTTCTTTTTTTTTTTTAAGCGACCAAAAAAAAGGAGGGGGGAAATCATTAGGGCTTTAATTAGGTCTTGATAAATCAGAGAGTGTTAGTTAGGTAGTAGTGAGTTAGATTGTTAAGGCAAGGGCGTAAAAATTAGCTTGTAAAATTAAGTGACAAACGTTTTTATAGTTGAGAATCTCTCTTTGGAAAAGAGGTTAATGAGGTCATGAGATCCGTCACCGTCGTTCGGGTCCTTAATGGAAGAAGGGAAAAAGGGAAGGGAGCAGGAACCCAAAAGAATGACATTCCAAATTGACTTGCAGTTCACTCAGTCACGTGCCCAAATTAAATCACCAGATTTATACTTGCATCAACTAGGAATACATTTTTATTCTCAACTAGCCGGGCTTCGCCCCCCCTGCCAGCTGGCTCGAGCCCGCCTGCGGCGGACCCTCGCCTTTTTTTTTTTTTTTTTTTTTTGAACACACTTTTCTCATTCACACTCACACTGCACATTCACATAATATTTTCGGCAACTTAAGACTTTATACGATACGATTTTTATGATATATATATTGGGGTCCGGGTATTCTTATTTAAGCAATTTGGTATCCAAATGGCTTAAATAAAATCATCGGACTGCCTGGGATCCGATACCCGCGACCCTTGGTATACAAGGCAGGAGCTCTACCAACTACACCAAGCCCAAGGGCGAAAAAATTATCATTGCTATTCCAATCCAGTGCCTGCTTGAAGATTTGTTTACATTCATGGAATACACAAATTAAAAGAATACATAAATATTTCTCTATACATTTCCTATGCGAGAAATCGCAACTTTAAGAATTAATAACTCAAAAAGTTTTAAGAATTTCGGGATGAAAATAATTTTCAAATAATCTCTAGAGTTCTCTTTAAACATAAAAAATTTTCAAAATTCCAACGGGAAGTTTCCCAAATAGAGCGTGACAGACAGACAGACAGACGGACAGACGGACATTAGGGAATTACTATATAAATAGATAATAATTATTTTTTTTTTGCCCAATATATCATTTTACAAATTACCTGGTGTTGCCCAACTGTAGAATTAATCGTGGGAGATGAGAAGTCAGGAAGCACTAATATTTTGATATAGGCCTAATCGTCTCTTAAAATTATTAATGTGGAATTTTAATTTTAAAAATAAATAGTAACAGAGCCAGCCGAGGGCTTTCACCCCTTCACCCCCTTGCAACTACCTTCGACGGACCCTATAGTCTTACGATTCTCTTTTACGAATTGCTCAAGCAGGTACTGGAATCGAAACTGCTTTTAGCGGATTAGTTGAAATTTATTCTCTAATATAAAGTTCTAGTTTGAAAAAAAAATCTGATGTGACTGGTGGCGTAGCGTTCTCTTACCTTCGGTAATCGAAAGTTGTGTTCTGTGCTTGTCACACAAGATTTTTTGTGCCGAGATATATTTAGTTCCACCAATATATTACAATTCAACATGTCAAATTTATAAGCATGGGAAAATATTTATATTTTGTTAGCATGGCAACCATTTCTTCTATCTTTCCTATGAAGCACAAGAGTAAAGGGTGCTTCAAACAATTTAGAGAGCAAAATGAGAATATACATTTGAAAGAGCATCTAAAAAATATTTGATTATTATTGAATTTTAATCAAAATCGTTAGAGCGAATTTAGAGAAAATCTAAAACTGAAAAAGTACTAGTACTCTTTGGCCAATTTTGTTTAAAAGCTTATTTTTCCGGTCCAGGGGTGCGTCTAACTTAAATATAACATTTCAACCTCCTAGCTCAAATCCTTCATGCTTAAAATTGAACACACACAGACACACAGACAGACAGACCATGTCGCGAAAATCACTTTTTTGGATTCAGGGGACCTCAAAACGTGTATATCCATTAAAATCTCGACATCGAATTTTTAACATGAATCTAATACTTTCTCTCTCTGCATATTAACATATATAGAGGCAAGAGAAAGCAAAAATCACCAAACCATTAAAGAGATATGAATTTGTTAATTTATCATTTCATTTATTTTATTTCGTGTTTATAAAACGGGATAATTTAAATTATCGTATTTTTAGTCAAAGATAATTTTAATCCAACTTTTAGTTACTAATTTAACTATAGAGAGTCCTCTCTGTTTTCAAACTTTTCTATATAAATAAAATCAGTATAAAAGGATGATGTCAAATGATATATTAATCAGATTTATTTCTGGTTGTAATTTATTACGGGTTCACAGTGAATTTCATATTTATATTTGACCTGACCCCTTTTCAACCGAGCCTTGTATTTTATTTAAGAATTTTAAGGCTAGAGCATCACAAATTGGGCAAGTGAAATTATATCCTACCTCTCTTGAGGTTTCTCAGACTAGAAAATTATCTCTTACCTTCAATAATCGTTATTCATCAACTACAGAGTGCTCCAGAGCCTTTGACCTCAAACCGTAAATTTATAATGAAAAAAAAAAGAATTTATTTGAGGATATGGTGAATGGGCAGTCTATATTATGTCATAGGCGCCGGAACTGAGGGGGTGGGGGCAAGGGTACAGTGAGGGACAATATTAAGTCTCACCCATTCGTTTTCTACTTGCGATTATTTCATTGTTTTTAAAAAAAATATTATATATTTTATAATGGAAACTTTCATGGTTCAAACCTAGAAAATTTCCAATAAAGATTTTCATTTTCTTTTATAAAAACAATGAAACAATCACAAGTAGAAAACGCTTGGGTGGGACTTAATATTGTCCCTCATTGTACATTGCCCCCAGGTCATATAAGACTTTTACAATATCCGTTATTGATTAATATACATATATTTGGGGTCCAGGAATTATTATTCAAGCCATTTGGTATCCAATTGGCTTAAATAAAATCATCCGACTGCCTGGGATCCGAACCCGCGACTTTTGGTATAAGAGGTTAGCACGCACGCTAACCCCTACACCAAGCCCCAAGGACCTTTCTAATTTCTAAAAGCATTTTATATGAAATTAAAATAATAAAATTTAGATAACATGAAAACTTGAGACTTTATCCCTTCAAAAAAAAAAATAAAATTAAAAATATTTATTTCTTTCAAATACTAAAAATCTGGTGTGACTGGCGCACAGCACACAACTTTCTCTTACCTTCGGTAATCGAAAGTTGTGTTCTGTGCTTGTCACACCAGATTTTTCGTGTCGAAATATATTTAGTTTCCGCCAATATATTAGAAATTTAAGATGTCAAAATTATAAACATGGGAAAATATTTATATTTTGTTACCATGGCAACCATTTCTCCTATCTTTCCTATGAAGCACAAGAGTAAAGTGTACTTCAAACAATTTTGAGGGCAAAACGAGAATATACATTTGAAAGAGCATCTAAAAAATAATTGATTTTTGAATTTTAATCAAAATCGTTAGAGCGAATTTTGAGAAAATCGAAAAAAACTGAAAAAGTACATCAGTAAAGTACTAGTACTCTTTGGCCGATTTTGATTAAAAGCTTATTTTCACGCCCTAGGCGGGTGAGTAACTTAAATATAAAATTTCAACCTCATAGCTCAATTCCTTCATGCTTAAAATTGAACATACACAGACAGACAGACACACAGACAGACAGACAAATTTATTCAAATTCAAATTTATTGTTGTTCTAGTTCTACAACGAAAAGAAAAAATACAAATCTCTTACAATTCTCTCCTCCGTCCTCTCTTCTAGGGCAGTCCGTCCGCGAAAACTAAATTGTTTTATCTGCAGACGACACGGCCCCAGTTACACAATATATACATACATTTTTTTTTTTTCTTTTTTTACAATACATTGAAAGTAGTAATTTAACATTTTGTTTTTCTTTAACAATAATATATTCTTTTTAAAACATTTTTTAGTTCATAACTATTCTCTATTCCCAATAATATTTTATTTTCATTTATGAGATCCGTGACCACATACTCTATCGTTCTACTACCGTATTTATTCACTGTCCGTGGTTTTATCAACATTTGATTTTCCATTAATCTTGTTGTATATTTATTTTCTACCTTATTAATTTCAATTTTAAAATAGTTCTTTTCTAGCATTATTTTTTTCATAGAGTTTTTTTACTTTTAATATTTTAAACATTTTATACAAATAATCTTTTTCTTTTATATTAAGTTGTGTACAAAGTATTTTTATAAATCTGTTTTGAATTAATTGTAATTTATTAATAACGTGAACTCCAGCACCTCCCCACGCTATTATACCATATCTTAAATGTGATTCCACCAAAGACTTATATAAGGTGATTAGACCTTCATTATTTATATAATGTTTTATATTTGAAAACACATAGAGCAATGATCTCAGTTTCCCTTCCAGGTTTCTAAATTGTCCTTCCCAGTTAAATCTGTTATCTATAATAATACCAAGGTATTTAATTTCCGGCACTTCTTCTATTATTGTATTACACTCGCAAAATATTTTCGTTAATTCTGTATTATTGTGCAAACAATTATTATCGTGGAATATTATTTTAGGTGTTGGTCTAATTAATTTGGATTGTGACGCCTGTATATTCATAATTTTAGTTTTTGCATTATTAATAACTAAACCCTTGTTGTGAGTCCATTTAATTAAATTATTGAAATCTCTTTGTAAATTACTTTCTGCGATTTTAAAGTTTCTATGACATACAACCAGTACAAGATCATCCGCAAACATAAAGGGCTGTGCAAATTCAAATATTTCGTTAATATTATTTACAAAAATTGAAAATATTAATGGTCCAAGGATTGTACCCTGGCCCACACCACAGTTCAATTTAAAAACATCACTATATGAGACACTATACAGACAGACAGACAGACAGACCATGTCGCGAAAACCACTTTTTTGGATTCAGGGGACCTCAAAACGTGAAGATCCATCAAAATCTCGACATCAAATTTTTGACATGTATCCAATACTTTCTCTCTATATATATATTACATATATACATAGGTAAGAGAAAGTAAAATAGCAAATTTTCCACTTCTTGTGGGTACGTGGATGGCGACCATGAGCTGCCCTAGCTGGATCTGGTAGTACTTCTGTTCTTTGCATGTTAGTCTCTTTCCTTGTATATTTTCAACAGGCGTCAGACCGCGCGACAGGCCGGCCTGTTCTATAACTTCTCGGTCTCAAAAACGCTTGAATGATAAATAAATTCCGCCGACCCCACACCGCGGGATCTGGCGAAGAAAGAAGAAGACTAAAAAAAGCAAATTTTTAAAAATTGATTAGTGATTTTATCAAAAAATATTTTTAGGCTATAATCAATAGTTGATTTGTTTTATACTATTTTCTTCTCAATTCCCGCAGTTGAGTTTCCCTTTTATGCTTCTCCTTTTGTTTTTATTTTCTTTAATTTTTATTTATTTTTTTTTGAAACTAGGTTGCCCCCCCCCCCCCTCTGACTCAAATTCGTTCCGGCGCCCATGTATCTTGTCAATGTTTCGAGTGTCGATAACACTCGTTACAAGGGCGGATACAAGGGGGGGGGGGGGGTAAAGGGGATAATTACTCCCCCCCCCCGAGATTTAAGTAAAATTTTAAAAATTAATACTTAAAAATTTGATTTGTATTTATATTCTGGCCAACAAGTACAGAATGCGCCTTTAAATTACCGAAATTAAAAAAAAAATAGTGTGCTGTGCGACGAGTCACACCAGATCCCCCCGAGAAACACCTCTGGATCCGCCCTTGACTCATTATTAGGTCCTCCGTTCAGTCAAACAATTTTATTATAACATATTAGATGGTATTTTACACACCAGGATTACAAATAAAAAATCTGGTGTGACTGGATTGATGTTTTAGATGAAATTTCTAATTTTTAATAAA
Source organism: Euborellia annulipes (assembly GCA_023213315.1). Classification (NCBI taxonomy): domain Eukaryota; kingdom Metazoa; phylum Arthropoda; class Insecta; order Dermaptera; family Anisolabididae; genus Euborellia; species Euborellia annulipes. The sequence goes on along the minus strand of JAKCPI010023821.1, from coordinate 26,435 downwards.
TGAATGTTAGAAATATAAGAAAGTGAAAGAGTTAGGGGGGAGGGGGGTGGAGGAAAAATAAGATAACTGGCAACCTCCCTGATTAATTCTTTATTTAAACAAATCGAAAAATTTGTCTTATATTATTACAACGCTCTCATTTTCTTTTTCGTTTTTTCGCCCTAATCTTGACAAGTTAATGTAAACGTTTATGATATAAGAAGAAAAGAAAAAAATTCCTTTTATACGGAATTTATCAAAATGTCTGATGCAGCAAGCAAACTAATCATCAAGCAATAATTGAGAGCATCTTTAGAGATATATATTATGATGATGATGTTGAGAAGGAAGAAGAAGAGAAAGAGGAAAGGCAAAAGCAAGGAAAGGCGAAAGCCTTAAGGGTCGAGTTCGGGTATCGATCAGTGTCTGTCTGTCTGTCTCTCTGCCTGTCTGTCTGACGCCCCTCCCTCCCTCACCTCCGTCCCCTCTCGGGACTCTTAAAAAAGTCCACTTGTTCCTCCCCCCTCTGAAACTGTTTGTTCACTCCCCCCCCCACCCACCCCCACGACCCCATCTTCTTTTTTTTCTCTCTCTTTTGATTTATCAGCAGCCAAACTTTTATCAGTTTATAAATTTGATCAACTTCTGATTGATGATTGATCATTAAAGAGAAGAGGGGAGTTTATTTTTTTGGGTTATTATGAAATTAATTCTTTTTTACTTTCTCTTACCTCGATATATGTTAATATATAGAGAGAGAAAGTAATGGAAGTCATGTAAAAAATTCGATGTCGAGATTTTGATGGATATACACGTTTTGAGGTCCCCTGAATCGAAAAAAAGTGGTGGTCGCGACATGGTCTGTCTGTGAGTGTGTGTGTCTGTGTGTCTGTCTGGGTTCAATTTAAAGCTAGGAGGTGGAAATTTTATATTTAAGTTAGGCACCCACCTAGGGCGTGAAAATAAGCTTTTAATCAAAATCGGCCAAAGAGTACTAGTACTTTACTGATGCACTTTTTCAGTGTTTTTCGTTTTTCTTAAAATTTGCTCCAACGATTTTGATTAAAATTCAAAAATCAATTATTTTTTCGATGCTCTTTCAAATGCATATTCTCATTTTGCCATTCAAATCTTTTGAAGACCACTTTACTCTTGTACTTCATATGAGGGATAGGAGAAATGGTTGCCATGGTAACAAAATATAAATATTTCCCCCATACTTATAAATTTTACATCTTGAATTCTAATATATCGGAGGAAACTAAATATATGTCGACACGAAAAATCTGGTGGGACAAGCACAGAACACACCATTCGATTACCGAAGGTAGGTAGATGTGTGCTGTGCTACTAGTCATACCAGATTTTTTTGTTTTTTTTTTTACTTTATAATTCAGGATATTTTATCTCGGTATTATTATAATAAATATGAGAGATAATCCACAAAAGGCTAATGCCCCCAGGCATTCGATATAAATAAATAAACAAATAACATCATTGGTTGCCATTAGTTGGAGGGAATTCGGTATGCAGAGATCGATTTGTTGAATCAGATTGGATTGAAACAAGCGGTGCGAGGGCTAATGCCCTTTACTCAGCTCTATTTTGTCCTTGGAAGTTAGGCAGCCGAAATGACTGATGATAGAATTTATTCTAGAGCCCTTAACAAAAATATAAAATAAAATGCTAGCTTATAATATTTATTTTCATTGATCTTTTAACAATAAATACTTTATAAATGTTATTATACATTATGTATCTTTTATAAAAGCATAAAAATATATAAATATAGGCCAGATATAGGCTAATACTATATCCTATGTTAGACTAGCCTGCCATCTATTGCAAGAATGCTGAACTAATTTGACAGTTGATTTGTAAATAAAGCATCTAAGCTTAATTTAAAAATTTCTTAATTAATATTTGATTAATAATAACAATAAATTCATTTTTAAATTTAAAAAAAATTAAAGATTATTGGGACAGATTGTTTTTTGTATTTGCTTGATAACAAAAAAATTAATTACGTTAATTTTTTAATAAGTCATTAAAAAAATTATAGTTCGATGTCCCAATAATCTCTTATGAATTTAATTCATTTAAAGTCCTAGTTTTTTTTTAAAGTACATTTAGACGTCGCTCAAGAACCCCCATAAGAAATGTATTGAGAAATTTATGTATTCTTTTTATTTGTGTATTCCATGAATGTAAACAAATATTCAAGCAGGCACTGGATTGGAATAAAAATGATTTTTTTTTCCATAGTTAAGAAAAGGCGAGGGTCCGCTGCAGGCGGGCCCGAGCCAGCTCTGGGGGGTCCAGAGGGGCAAAGCGGATAGTATTATTTATAATCTTCCTATACGACAGATGAAAAATAAAAAAGAATTAAATTTTTATAAGCTCCAAACAATAAATTCAGGTGAAAAATTAAATATAAATCATCAATGAATTTATACGAGTAAATATTTAACGCCCATTTGCATAGTAATCATGAGCGGGTTGACATTTTATAAAATTACATCACAGATGATGTTATTATTATTATTATCATTATCATCATTTTTTTATCCCAAAGGATATAGAGCTATTTTCAAAGCTAATTCTCTGAATTTCAAATTGATTGTTAATTTTTCTCTTTGATTTGTCAACTTTTTTTTTTTTTTAATTTTTTATTAATCATCTCGCCTCTTCCTTCTTTCTATACGATATTCCGTACAGTTTATTAGCATGTCAAAAAAAGTCTCTCTCTTTTCATTGAAATATTAATGAATTTCATGAAAATATTTTTGCTACTTAATTTATTATTGATCAATGCTTAAATAAACTGGTCATTAAGCAGTCACAAAGTGTCTAGCTGGGGAGCATTTTTTTTATTAAAATAAATCTAAAGCGGCCCTCGGGCTTGGTGTAGTTGGTAGCGGGCCTCAATTGTATACCAAGGGCCGAGGGTTCGGATCCTAGGCAAACCGATGATTTTATTTAAGGCATTTGGATACCAAAAGGCTTAAATAAAATAAATAAAAATGATTTGCCGAAAAGACTGTGTATGCGTGTGTGAATGGGAAAAAAGTGTGAGGGTTAAAAAAAAAAAAAAATCGAAAGTGTTCTATTCTCGACTTCCTCTAAAACAAAGCGTGATTATATAAAAAAAGGTGTATAAGAATAAAAAATATTTAATTATATAGTCTTTTCGGCATCTTAGGCCAAGCAGACTTTAACCATACTCATAACATAAATGATGACGATATATTATATTTATTATACCATTTGATATCCAAATGTTTTAAATAAATATTCTTCGGACTGCCTGGGATCCGAGCCCGCGTCCCTTGTCTTTAAGATTATCAATATTGACATTTGTAAACACTTATAGCCTTTCAGCCACGGAAGGGATGTATTTATATTAAAATTAAAGTCATCACAAAATATAATTTAAAAAAATCTGGTGGGTTGAGTTCTGTGCTTGTCACACTAGATTTTTTGTGTCGACATGTATTTAGTTTCCGACACTCGACTCCGATTCGATTTTCAAGATGTGAAATTTAAGGTATGGGAAATTATTATTATTCTGTTACCATGGCAACCATTTCTTCTATCTTTTCTATGGAGTACAGGAATAAAGAGGTCTTCAGAATATTTCAATGGCAAAATGATAATATACATTTTAAAGAGCATCTAAAAAATAATTGATTTTTGAATTTTAATCAAAATCATTGGAACGAATTTTGAAAAAATCAAAAAAGTACATTAGTAAAGTACTAGTACTCTTTGGTTGATTTTGTTCAAAGCTTCGTGTCACCTCCCAGGCGGGTACCTAATATAAATATAAAATTTCAACCTCCTAGCTCTTTTCGTTCTTGAGTTATTTTGTTCACAGACACACAGACAGACCATGTCGCGAAAACCACTTTTTACTTTCTCGTACCCTATATATGAAATATATAGGAGAGAAAGTATTGCGATCATGTCAAAAATTCGATGTCGAGATTTTGATGGATATACATGTTTTGAGGTCCCCTGAGTCCAAAAAAGTGGGTCCCGCAAATTGGTCTGTGTGTGTGTGTGTGTGTGTGTGTATGTATGTGTGTGTGTCTGTGTGTGTGGACAGATTTTTAGCATGAAGGAGTTGAGCTACCGGATTGAAATTTTATATTTAACTTAGGTACCTTTGAAGAATCTCAAAATAAGCTTTTGAACAAAATCGGCCAAAAAGTACTAGTACTTTACTGATGTACTTTTTCAGTTTTTTTCGATTTTCTCAAAATTCCCTCCAAGGATTTTTTTTAAAATTCATAAATCAACTATTTTTTAGATGCTCTTTAAAATGTATATTCTCATTTTGCCGTTGAAATCTTCTGAAGACCACTTTACTCTTGTTCTTCATAGGAAAGATAGAACTGGTTGCCATGGTAACGGAATTTAAATCTTTTTCTTTTTATTAGATTAAAAATCAATTATTATTTAAATTCCCATTTATTTTTATTTTATTTGTGTCTTTAATTGCTTAGGAGAAAACATATATATCTCTCTCTCTCTCTCTCACTTGCAAACATTATCGCCTGTCTCTCCGCCTTCTCTCATAGGCCTAATGTTAATTTCCTATAGGGATTTGTATGTTAATTTCGATTCAAAAGGGGGTCCCCTTTGAAACTTTTTACGCATTTAAAAATTTTTTTTCCAATTCTTATGAAATTTTGTATTTATTTACGATTCTATATTGTGTATAAAATGTCCAAATATGAGATTAAAATTTTGAAAAATAACCATAGTTTATTTCAAGCAGTCAACATTTAAAATGCAAGTTTGAAACTAAGGTGCTATCGGAAACTAAATATATCTCGACACAAAAAATCTGGTGTGACCAGCACGGTGCACAACTTTCTCTTACCGAAGGGTAAGTGAAAGTTGTGTGCTGTGCGCCAGTCACACCAGATTTTTTAGGTTCAGACGACCTCAAAACGTGTATATCCGTCAAAATCTCGACATTGAATTTTTGTCATGAATCCAATATTTCTCTCTATATATATATTAACGTACAGTGTATATAGAGAGAAAGTAAAAAATTACAAATTTCAAAACCTGTTAAGGTTCCAGTTGACGAATTTATTTGATATAGATACTAAACCTACACTTATAAATCAAAATATTATTATTTTCATCTTCATCTCGTTTTTCTGAAACAATGTATTGAAACATATGACCTCGTCTTTTTAATTAAATCCATTAACTAAACTTTTTGTTTGTTAATTAAATAAAAATTTGTTTTCAATGGTTAAAAGAAATTCTGAATAGATCCCTGATAGAGATTTTCTTTTTTAATATTACGCTTTTTTTTCAAGGATTGTAAATTTTAAAGAATGAATATTTATATAATTGTAAAAAAAAAAAATATATATAATAATAATAATAATAGAATAGATATGAAAATTTGAGAGCGAAAGGCAATTTGCAAGTGAATGATATTTAATGATCATGATGATGATGATGCCTCATTAGTCTTCATTCATTCATTCGCCCCTCTCTCTCAGCAAGGGTGTTTAGCACTTTTTATTAGTTTATTTAAAAAAAAAAAAAAATATTATTTGAATGATATGCAAATTTATCTATATGTTGTTCATTTTTCATAAAAATAAATAAATATGCCTGTATAACTAAGGGTGTATTTATTTAGAATTCGGATCGTCTACTTGATCAGTTCATTTGTTTAAAAATTTTATTTTTTACTCAGGAAATTGTCTATTTGTTAACAAAATATTTCAACAAATAAATGAGTTGCTGTTTGAAAATCTTTATATATAATAGCGGTGTGTCCGTCTGTCTGTCCTTCTGTCACGCTCTGTTTGACCAAATTCTCATTGGAATTTTGAAACGAAATTTTGCAGTCTTATGGAGGACGTTATGGAGAGTCCAAGAGTCCAGGAAAAATACTCGGGTCTCGAAATTCCAAAAAATTTTTGAGTTATCAATTCCTAAAGTTACGATTTTTCCCATAGGAAATGTATAGAGAAATATTTAAGGATTCTTTGCATTTATGTATTGTATGAATGTAAACAAATCCTCAAGTAGGCACTGAATTAGAATAGTAAGAATATTTTCACTTTCTCTTACCTATACATATATACCAGGTATAATATATATGTATATATAGAGAGAAAGTATTAGATTCATGTCAAAAATTCGATGTCGAGATTTTGATGGATATACACGTTTTGAGGTCCTCTGAATGCAAAAAAGTGGTTTTTGCGACAGGTCTGTCTGTCTGTGTTCAATTTAAAGCATGAATGAATTGAGCTAGGAGGTTGAAATTTTATATTTAAGTTAGGTACCCCCCCCCCTGAGGCGTGAAAATAAGCTTTAAAACAAAATTGGCCAAAAAGTACTAGTACTTTACTGATGTAGGCCCACTTTTTCAGTTATTTCCGATTTTCACAAAATTCGCTCTCAAAAATTCTGATTAAAATTCAAAAATCAATTTCACTAGTCGACAAGGTTTTTTTCACAAGAAATCTGATTAGTGAATCTAGTGCATTTTTTTCATTCTGAATTCAGATACGTAGTTAGAATTTTTTCATCAGGCAGTTTTAGAGATTTTGAGCAAAATAGATTTTAATAAAAAATGTGCTTTCAAACGGCTTTAATATAGAATGTTCAAATTATTTTTAACGCGGCACCCCGTAAAAATATACAGATATTTAGAATACATATAAATTTCAAGTTTCATCCCAATCGGAGGTCATTTAGACGTGCAGCAAACGGCTTAAAGTTTAGGAAAATCGAAATTTTCAAGATTTTTTTTGCTTTGGTCACTCCTAATACAATTTTAGATATCCTTAAATGCAAAAAACATATATTTACGATATTCTATAGTTCTTTGGCCTTCTAAAAATCATTCATTCGTAAAAATCTGTTAATTATTAACGAAATTATGAACAAAAACGTCAGCAAAGAAAAAACACAAGTACACAAATATAAATTTTTATTTTAACTTATAAATTTTACATTTTGAATTTTAATATATCGGCGGAAACTAAATATATGTCGACACAAATAATCTGGAGTGGCAAGCACAGAACACAACTTTCACTTACACGAGGTCAGAGAAAGTTGTGTTCTGTGAGACCAGCCCAGTCACACCATATATTTTTTTTTTCATTGCTGATGGCTAATGTGAGCCTCTCCTTTGAAATTAAATTCTATTCAAAATTTAAATTTAATTTAATATTCCCATATCAAATCACAACGTGTTTTTATATTATCACATCTCTCAAGTGATATTGAATTAATTGAATAGAGAAATAGAAGCTGAAATAAAATTTCAATTGGATGAATTATTTTATTAATATTTATTTTATACTTTGCATGGAGTACACGTGTTAGAGCAAAATGAGAATTTTAAAGGGCATCTAAAAAATTATTGATTTATGAATTTAATCAAAATTGTTTAATGCTTGAATGTGTACTAATAATAATAATAATACAATATTTATTTTATTTCACAATATACAATATATAATTTTTGACTTTTCAAAACAACAAATACATAGTAAAATAAAATAGTTCACCAGTAAGCATAGTCCTATGGACCGTTTGCTTTCCATAGAATGTTTAGGTTGCGTATTTTCAACAAAAAAAGGTTCAATAATTAAATTCCTCAACAAGAGTCCACCTGTATTTCCAGGCCTCCGCTGAGTATCCAGCTAATCCCCTCCAGTTCCCACCGTTCATAATTTTAAAGAATTCCTCCCTATAAATCGTCTCTGCACCAACCAGCGTTTCCTTATGAATCCCAATATAGGACAAACGGCCACAAAATGGAAGACGTCCTCAATTTCGTTTTTTGTTGCAGAGACTGCATCTCCAGTCTTTCCCATCCAACCAGGGTTTATAGTTCAGGTAAATACCTTCTCCTCGAACTTTTATTATCCATGACTTCTCCCTGGTGGACAGTGGCGTGTTTAAGTATGATGCATCTCCAAGGGATAGGTGTAGCCGTTTGTATATTGGGTGGTGTTGTCCTCTCATGGCATCCCGCGTAGCTCTTTCCTTTTCATAGGTCTTTAACTTTTTTATTTTTTCAAATTCTTCCGGCAACGCTCCACATCCCTTCACACCCCGGGAGATAGCCACTCGCAGTTCGTCTGCGGTTTGCATTAAAGATCCATACCAAAATGATTTTCTTTTAATAGATGCCAATGCCAGAATCTTTGGTAAACGAGATTCCGAGAGTCGCATTATCTTCAAAATATAGTCTAGGTGTAAGCTTAGATTTATTACTATTTCTCTATAAAACTTTAATCAAAATCCTAACCTCCTGGTTGGCTGATTTTATTCAAAACTTCAAACTCATTTTTACTTTCCTGGTCCGCTGAATCAGAAAAAGTGGTTTTCGCAACATGGTCTGTCTGTGTGTGTGTGTGTTCAATTTTAAGCATTTTAAGGTGCGCGTCTCGGAAAACCGTTAAAACACGATTGACTCGAGGCGGCACCAAATGGCATTAGTGTTCCCCCATTGGATAACACCCAACTAGTTCCATTTCATTCTAGACTTTCCAGCTAATTAGTTAAAGGCAAAAAATTAATTATTTTTTAACACAATGATTACTAATTTAATTATCTACAACTTATAGAGCTCCTTTTTTTTAAAATATCTTTTATTTAATGCAATTAATCTAAAAAAAAATTTTTTTTTTCGAAAATCAAAAAAAGTATTTCTATAAGTTGTAGATATTTTAAATAGCTTTAATTAAAAAAAAATTTGAGGTCGATAGCTTCAAAATTGTGCCGCTGGAAAGTCCCAAAATTAGCACCCCGAGACGCGCACCTTAGGAACGAGGTTGAAATTTTATATTTACGTTAGGCACCTTACTAGACCGTGAAAATAAGCTTTTAAACAAAATTGGCCAAAAAGTACTAGTACTTTACTTATGTAATTTTTCAGTTTTTTTCGATTTTCTCAAAATCCGCTACAACAATTTTTTTTTAAATTCAAAAATCAATTATTTTTTAAATACAACAAAATCTTACACTTCATAGCAAAGATAGGAGAAATGGTTGCCATGATAACAAAATATAAATATTTTCCCATACTAATAAATTTTACATCTTGAATTCTAATATATCGGCCGAAACTAAATATACTGTATGTCGACACAAAAAATCTGATGCGACCAGTCACACCAGATTTTTGAATTTTAATTATTCAAAGGATTAAAATTGAAATTAAATTAAAAAAATTATCATTTTTGTTTCAATTCATTCAGAAAGGGGTAAATATTTTATCGATACTAGCTTTATTTATTATCTCACCATCATCCCTCCCCCCCCCTCTCTTTATACTATTACCTTTACAGTTTGTTTTATAAAATCCAATTTAGCCGTATGTATATGTGTGTGTGTGCTCCTTTATTTGCCCTCCCCCTCCCCCCCTAACCCCCTCTCCCAGGGGGATTTATTAGCCGATCCCTTTAGAATGCATATCTGCTTGCCTGCCCCCTACATAAAATGAGGTCAAACGCGTTTGCAATTTTCCCCGACGACAATTTGAATTTCTGATTAAGCTAAGAGTGTGTAAGAGAGAGAGAATTTTTTTTTTTTTTTTTTTTAATAAATTATTTTCGCGTTGACAGATCGATATGCATATCAAGAGTTTAATTATTATTTGAACATGATTTAGAGATATATCTATTATTAAGTATTAATCAAATACATGTGGTATTTTAAGAATTTTTATTTATCCAATGATTAATTTAACGTATTCGATGAAAAGATATATTTTTAACCGACTGTTTCATAAAGGAGAAAATTAAAAAAAAAAAAGACTGTGTTTTGTAATCATACTTAATTTGACAGTTTGAGATTTTGATGGATGACACACACACACCGATTTCAGCTATTTTTTCCACTCTCTCGACAAATTGTCATTTGACCAATTTAGAGCTATTCTATTTTAAAAAATTTTAAGTATTTCTGGCTGATTGAAAATTTCTCTTATTCAGAATTTTACAAAAATATTGTGTAACTCCCGGTATAAATAAATAGGGCATTAAATTTGCATCTTCTCCGTGGCGTAACGTGCCCCCCCCCCGCAAACCTGAGGGGGGCGAAAGCTTTGCAGGCCCTCTGTTTTGTGATATAGTAGTAAATTAGGCCTAATACAACTTACAATAATATTTAAATGAAAAGATAAAATAATTAAGTAGTCAATTTTTAAAATAAAATAAAAGGAGAGTCCGAAGTATCGTGGGGACTAACTTCTTAAAATATTAAAATAATTAAGTATATAAACCTTTAACAAAAATCACAGAAAATAAAAAAAAATCACAAACTCATGGAAATAGGAACACAACAAAAAATATCATGCCTACGATTAATAAAAAATTAAATCAATAGCATTATTATTAATAAATAACAAACCCTTGACAAAAATTACAACAAAAAATGTCAGAGCAATGGTTCCTCCCCACCTCTCCAAAAAATCTGGTGTGACTGGTCCCACACCACACAACTTTTTCTTACCTTCGAACAAATAATTGATTTTTAAATTAAAAAAAAAAAAAAAAAACGTTGGACCGAATTTTGATAAAATCGAACAAAAAAAAAAACTGAAAAAGTGCATCAGTAAAGTACTAGTACTCTTTGGTCGATTTTGTTCAAAAGCTTCGTGTCATGTCCAATGGGGGTGCCTAACTTAAATATACAATTTCAACCTCCTAGCTCTTTTCGTTCTTGAGATATTTTGTTCACAAACACACAGACAGACAGACCATGTTGCGAAAACCACTTTTTTGGATTCAGGGGATCTCAAAACGTGTATATCCATCAAAATCTCGACATCGAATTTTTGGCATGAATCTAATACTTTCTCTCTCTATATATTAACATATATAGAGGTAAGAGAAAGTAAAAATTTATGAAAAAATAAACAATAGTATACGATAGTTTTATACGTTTTTTTTAACCCCTTTTCGGCAACTGAGGCAATTCAGCGGTTCAACTTTATTAAATAAATAAAATTGTCCGCGGATCACTGGTGGTCCGCCAGACCAGCAGTTGAGAATAGCTGTCATAAGTGAATGCCGAATCTAACACAAGAATTAAGCACCTTATCAAGTTTAACAGTCAACTCCTGCGATCGATTATTATAGACCAAGCAGCAGTAATCAAAGATAGGGTAGTTATAGAGTCCAGGAAAAATATTCAGGTCTTTGGGCGTAGCCAGGGGGAGGCAGGGGGGCCTTCGCCCCCCCCCTGGCTTGTCCTAAAAAAAAAAAAAAACAAACAAACAAATATATATTTTTCCCAGTGGGAATTTTTTTTAACGCCCCAATCCACTACATTCATTTACTTTTTTTTTTTATTTAAATAAATAATTAATAATCTATGTATATATTAATTGCAAACCCCCCCCCCCCTCCCTCTCGCTCTGACGAGGGGTTGGCCCCCTCCTAACAAGATGTCTGGCTACGCCCATGTTCAGGTCCCTTGGGCTGGCTCAAAACATTCAGAATTTGATCCATTGGAAAGCATTGGCTTCTCTCTTGCTTTATGAAAAATTAAACCCAATTAATTAAATCTCTCAAATTTTTTTTTTTTTTTTTTTAAACACTCACACTTTTTTCTCATTCACACTCCTATTCACACACACATTCACACAGTCTTTTCGGCAACTCAGGCCATTTAAGACTTTTTACGATATCCGTTATTTATTTAATATACATATATGGGGTCCAGGCATTCTTATTTAAGCCATTTGGTATCCAATTGGCTTAAATAAAATCATCGGACTGCCTGGGGTCCGAACCCGCGACGTTTGGTATATGAGGTTAGCACGCTAACCTCTACGCCATAAAATCTCTCAAATTAAAAATAATAAAATCTGTTATATAATTAGAAATAAATCCCCTTTTTTAAATTGAAAATTGATTCAAATAGAAATAAATTTATAGCAAATATAATTATAAAATAAATTTTCTCTGTTATATCTTAATGACCTAGTTATGTATATTAATATGAATTATCTAGGAGTTACGAACAACAATTAACGAAGAGGTCCGAAGGGGGCAGCGCAGCTAGTTTCATAACTAATTGCATATAAATTTTATTATTTATCATATAAAGTGGAATGTGTAAATTGATCATCAAATGAATGTTTCCTAAACAGAGAGACAGACAGACAGACGGACAATTGTCGTCACATTATTGGAGGGGGGGGGGGGGATAATTATTCATATATAATTGATTCATCAAATTCAAATTTTCAAATAAAACCAATTGGGGAGAAAAATAAATCAATCAACAGTCAGCGTTAATTTGGCTAAAGCTTTTGTGATTGAGTTAATTAAGTTTACTTTCCTTATTTGGGAACATATTTCCATTCATGTGTGTGTGTGTGTGTTTATATTCAATTGTATTGATTTCCTCCTAGGATAATATTATTAGAGAGGAGAGAGAGAGAGAGTTTCTCTTTCTCCTTAATTTCCCCTCCCTTTTTGATTATCTCTTATTTTTCAGGTTTCCCTCTCCACTGCTTTAGAGGAATTATTGTTTAGATATACTGTATATTTAAGTAATATTATACCAATGGTTACATTTTATAAGTAACATTCAATTTATAATCTAAAAGAAATTTCCCAAGTTCAGGGTACGATTGCTTCATTTTTAGTCAACTAGCAAATTTATCCGACCTATAGTAAATAGTCTTTACAGTAAACAAGAACACGCATTATCTTCGAGTTAAAAAGAAATGAGTTTATTTCACATAACAGGTCTATTCTCTAAAAACAGGAGTTAAAATTTAAAATAAACAAATGGGTGTTAAAAAGTAATGTGAAAACAATCAGTGTTAAAAAATGCTATTCTCTAAACAAAGTTTTAACAGTGACGTTAACATGTTACTTTTATTTTAAAGCTATCAAAATCATAACCTTACTTTTAGATTAAGGACGCCATGTTTATTTTAAACGACGTTACAATATTAGAGGCACCCCCTAGACATGGCATTCATTTTTAACACTATTTACTAAATGTTAACGCTATGGCTTTTTTGTTTACAGAATAGCTATTTGAGGCAAGGAAGTGATTTTGAATAGCATTTTTTTTTTTTTTTTTTTTTTTGTTTTACATTACTTTTTAACACCCATTTGTTTATTTTAAATTTTAACGTCTGTTTTTAGAGAATAGACCTGATAATTAGCCATCTAAAGTTTTGTGAAGTTAGCAACATAATAAAGCCATAACTTATAAATATTATTAAAAATTAAAATTGAAAAATTATCGTATCACTTTTTTTTCATGATAAAATTAATTCTATTAAAAAAGGGTGACTATTTTATAATAAAAAATCTGGTGTGACCGGTCACACAACACACAACTTACCCCTCTTGCCTTCGGTAATCGAAAGTTGTGTTCTGTGCTTGTCACACCAAATTTTTTTGTGTCGAGATGTATTTGGTTTTCACCGATATATTCCCCCGGCCCCAAAATTCAAGATGTAACGGGAAAATATTTATATTTTGTTGCCATGGCAACCATTTCTCCTATATTTCCCATGAAGTACAAGAGTATATAGTGTGCTTCACACAATTTTGAGAGCAAAATGAGAATATACATCTAAAAAATAATTGATTTTTGAATTTTAATTAAAATCGTTCGAGCGAATTTTGAGAAAATCGAAAAAAAAATGAAAAAGTACATCAGTAAAGTACTAGTACTCTTTGGCCGATTTTGATTAAAAGCTTCTTGTCACGTTCCATGGGGGTAGCAAACTTAAATATAAAATTTCAGCCCCATAGCTCAATTCCTTCATGCTTAAAATTGAACAAAGACACACACAGACAGACCATGTCGTGAAAACCACTTTTTTGGTTTCAGGGGACATCAAAACGTGTATATCCATCAAAATCTCGACATCGAATTTTTAATGACGATCTGATCTGTGCTCTTATTTAATCATGAATGTGAAAATACTCGAAAGTAAAAGTCAACCGATCGATAGCTTGTTAATTTGATGGGCGGGGGGGCAAAAAAAAAAAAAAACATGAAGGGGGGGAATTCCCCCCAAAAAAACACCGCCCGTGTGAAGCAACTGGCCCTTAGACGTTAGAGAACAATGATTATAAATTTCCAAATATTTCCTAAGAGCCTCCCCAAACAACACAAAAAGCAGACTCCTTGTATAATAGCTTCTCATCTTTTCTGGAATCAGCAAAAACCAAAAAAAAAAAAAAAAAGTTGCGGATAATCTGCCACTCTACGATGACAATAAAAAAAGAGATTCTCGTTACTAAGAATATCTCGTTTTCTAGAGTAATTTCTCTCTCTCTCTCCACAAGGCTTTTTTGGCATCTCAGTTATAAGACCGAGCTATAATAAAAAAAAAAAGAATGAAACTGACAATCAAGCATTTTTTTTTTATCAAAATCACAAGATCAAAAATTTTACCTCCAGATTATTTGTTAACTTTTTTTTTTTCATATTTAAATTCACCAAGGAATAGAATTTTCTAGTACTAGTACTATTTGGTCGATTGGAATGAAATTCCTGCCCATGCTTGGGACATGAATACTTAGCTAAAGTATAAAATTTGAGTATCGAGAGTTCTTTCCTTATTGAGTTATTTAATTTAATCCACATTTTTTGATATTTCAGTTGAAATTCATTCAAATGATTGTGAAAATGACGTCAAATTCAAGCTAAAGGGAATCGCCTCCTTTTAATGGCAATTTCAAGAAAAGCAATCAAACGGACATTTAAAAGCAATAAAATCTCTTTCAGAGAAATTTACATAAACATTATGTTTTGATATTTTAACTGGAATCGATCTTCTTGAAATTTAAGATTTTTTTCACAATAAATTAAATTGATTTCAAGTGAAATATCAAAACATGTGGGTTAATGGGAATTACTCAAAAACGAAAACACTCTCGATACTCAAATTTTATATTTAAGCCAAGTACCTATGTTACAAGTATTTCAAGAAATTTCAATCACATCAGCCAAAGGGTACTAGTACTTTACTAATGTATTTTTTCAGTTTTTTTTTTCGATTCCAAAAATCAATTATTTTTTAGATGCTCTTTAAAATGTATATTCTCATTTGGCCATTGACATCTTATGAAGAGCACTTTACTCTTGAAACATTTTTCCATATTTATAAATTTTACATCTTGAATTCTAATATATCGGCGGAAACTAAATGTATCTCAACTCAAAAATTCTGGTGTGACAAGCACAGAACACAACTTTCGATTACTGAAGGTATGAGTTGCGCACACCAGATTTTACTTTCTCTTATTTTACATTAAATTTAGTTTTTATTGAGAGACCAATTTTTGTTTTTTCACTATTTCCTTCCAAAAATAAAACTGGATTTGTTTTACATCATGAAATAAATGTATGACATTTACCTTTGATTGGAAGCCACTTGATATTTTTGTTATATATATTGCATATTTTACTGCATATTATATGGCAAATTCAGCGTTTTTTGCTGCATAAAAATCCGGGCTCTAACCATAACCATTAGAGCCAGTAGCGTAACTAGGTGGGGGCGAAGGGGGGCGCTCGCCCCCTCCGCCCCAGGCGCATCAAGCCTTTGGCGCCCCTTTATACCGACATAGGCGCCCTAAGGCATCTAAAATATAGCCCAGGGACGGTGATTTTATCATATTCTTTCCATAGATTGTCCAAAACACGGATAGTTTTATTTTAAATTATATTACAACTTAAAAAACGACGCCCTTGTTGAGCTTCGCCCCCTGCGCCCTCAAAGGCTAGTTACGCCGCTGATTAGAGCCAACCAATTATGAGAAAATCACAAACAAAAAAACTGAGAGTTCTAGCACTATTTGGCCGATTTTGATTAAAAGCTTATTTTCACACCTCAGGGAAGAAAATACCAAACTTGAATATAAAATTTCAACCTCATAACTCTTTTTGTTTTTGAGATATTTTGTTCACACACACAGATAGCGAGTAAAAATACTACGCTCTAATTAAACATTATTAGACGTATTGTTAACTAACTATTTGTTTTCATAAAATTGCTTCCTTTTTTTTTTGCTGTTATTATTATTATTATTTACATGAAAATGAATAATTCAAGTAATGAGATAATAATAATAGAAGAGTAAACAGCTGAAGGGCTTTGGGTTGTTTTTTTTTTTTTTTTGCTCTCTGTTGTTGTTGTTGTTGGAAAGAAAGCAAAGGGGTGGATGGAATGCCCTCCCCCATGGACCTCTCCGTCTAAGATCTAGTGCTCAGCTGGAGGGGAGAGGGAGGGGATGGGGTGGGGGACCTGTTGCCGCCTTTGTCTATATACTTGGCCTTCTCTATACAAACATGAAAGATGAAGTTGGGAAATTTGACTAAAGCGTCTAATGATGAATAAGTTGAGAATATTTTCGTTTGCCAAAGGATAAATAAAAGGAAGAGAATAATACAGTGGCTTTTATATGTTCATGGAAAATGTTAATTCGAGATTGTTAAATATCTCTATAGGTATAAGTATAATGTCTATCCGTCTGTCTGTCGGTCTGTTATCGATAATTGAAGCAACTTTCCGAAAAAAATTTCTATAACTTTCTGAATTATAAATTTATTGTTTTTACTTTCTCTTACCTATATATAAGCTTAATATAAATAAAGAGAGAAAGTATTGGATTCATGTCAAAAATTCGATGTCGAGATTTTGATGGATATACACGTTTTGAGGTCCCCTGAGTCCAAAAGTGGTTTTCCTGACATGGTCTGTGTGTGTTCAATTTTAAGCATGAAGGAATTGAGCTATGAGGCTGAAATTTCATATTTAAGTTAGACACCTCCCTAGGGCGTGAAAATAAGCTTTTAATCAAAATCGGCAAAAAAGTACTAGTACTTTACTGATGTACTTTTTCAGTTTTTTTTCGATTTTCTCAAAATTCGCTGCAACGATTTTGATTAAAATTCAAAAATCAATTATTTTTTAGATGCTCTTTAAAAAGTATACTCTCATTTTGCCATTTAATTCTTTTGAAGCATACTTTACTCTTGTACTTCATAGGAAGAATAGGAGAAATGGTTGCCATGGTAACAAAATATAAATATTTTCTCATAAATTTTACATCTTGCTCACGGGGCTTGGTGTAGAGTTTAGCGTGCTAACCTCGGATACCAAACGTCGCGGGTTCGGACCCCAGGCAGTCCGATGATTTTATTTAAGACATTTGGATACCAAATGGCTTAAATAAGAATGCCTGGACCCCCCAATAGAAATATTAAAACATACTGAGTATGGTTTAAAGCTCTTAAATGGCCTAAGTTGCCGAAAAGACTGTGTGTATGTGTGTGTGAATGTGAGTGTGAATGAGAAAAAATTTTTTTAAAAAATTAATTTACATCTTGAATTCTAATATATCGGGGGAAAATAAATATATGTCGACACGAAAATATCTGGAGTGACAGGCACAGAACACAACTTTCGATTACCGCTGTGCGACCATCCCAACATATTTTTTTACTGTATCATAAAGTCTAATAATAAATTTAAATATCTTACAACTCAAAAAATAAAATTAATCTTTTGTTATTCCCCACACACTTAAAAAAAAAATAACACTTTTTTCTCTATAAATTTAATCCTTAATTTTAATAAAGACATTTTTAAAAAATAATTATTTTTTCCTTCTTAATATTTTAAAATATGAAATGTTCTTTTTTTTTAAATCTCTTTTCGAAGCATTTAAAAGGAAAAATCCTGTTAAGTAAGAGAGAGAGAGAGAGAGAGAAAACAAAAAAACCTAAAGCAAAAGGCAACGGGTTTCTTTTTGATTATACGATACGAATACTTCCCTTTTCTCTTTCGTTATCTTCTCAGAAGGATTTTTTTTAAAACTGTTCTTTTTGCTTAAATTACGCAATAATTAAATTCAAACTTGAAAGGTGACTATGTGGATTGAGAAGAAGACTTCATATATGATTCGCTAATGTCGGTCCATCTGTCTGTCAAGCTCTATTTGATCAACCACCAGGCAGAATGAAATTTCGCACCCTTATAGAAGATATTATGGAGAAAAAATCCTCGGATTCCCGAATTCTCAAATGGGGATGCTCAAAAAATTCCTGAAAATCCACTATTTTATCCATTACAAAGCATTGGGTTCTATTTCTCACCTTATTAATTATAATAATTAAATCTCTCAAATGTAAAATCATAAAAATTGTTATATAAATTAATTTTTTTTTTTTTTTTAGGGGACTAGCTGGTGCAGCGAGCCAGGATTAGCAAAGGAGATCCCTGTTCAAACCCTGGGCGTGCGGGATTTTTCATTTAATGAAAATATTTATTTAATGCAAAAAAATCCTCAAGCAGGCACTGGATTGGCATATTGGGTCTCATCACAATAGCCCCCAGGCAACTCTACGAGAAGAGGGAGTTGCTGTGACATCCCGTCCTGTGGAAGGGACGTAAAGAAGGCTCCCTCTCAGTGATGAATTCCTCAGAAAGAGCCCTGCACGGGTACGGGCAAGCCCGTAGGCCCGTAGCTAGGGATGAAACGATACGAGTAAATACAAGTACTTACTCGATACTTTTCTTTTCGATACCAAGTATTTTTGTAATCGATACTTTGGAACAAGTACCAAGTAAGTATCGGTCAAAATACTCGTATCGATACTCGGTCCACGTATGCGATAATTAATTCGGTAGGAAGAACATTTACGTACATTTGTTCTTATTTACAATAGAAATAAGTGGAATGGTTTGTACTACTGTATTTTAATTTTATTATTTGCGTGTTCAACAGGGAAACATCTTGAAAAATTATTTTTGGGTAGCACTTCTAAAACTGAATTTTTTCTTACTTGTTAGTCGTAATTGTTTTTTTTTTTTTTTCTCCAAAAACTTGATGTTTTATGGCTGTGGAGATTTAATCAAGATCAGGGACTTTGAAGCCAGGAGATTAAATAAAAACTTTTATTTAATTTTCTATTTGCCAACGTTTCGGTCTCCAATCACGACCTTTATCAGGGCAAGTATTGTCAATTATACACGATCTTAGGTATTTTTTAATATTCATTGCAATTAAAAAATATACAATTTATTACTTTCTCGTACCCTATATATGAAATATATAGAGAGAGAAATATTGCGATCATGTCAAAAATTCGATGTCGAGATTTTGATGGATATACATGTTTTGAGGTCCCCTGAGTCCAAAAAAGTGGGTCCCGCAAATTGGTCTGTGTGTGTGTGTGTATGTGTGTATGTATGTGTGTCTGTGTGTATGTATGTATGTGTGTGTGGACAGATTTTAGCATGAGAGGAGTTGAGCTAGCGGATTGAAATTTTATATTTAACTTAGGTACCTTTGAAGAATCTCAAAATAAGCTTTTTGAACAAAAATCGGCCAAAAAGTACTAGTACTTTACTGATGTACTTTTTCAGTTTTTTTCGATTTTCTCAAAATTCCCTCCAAGGATTTTTTTTAAAATTCATAAATGAACTATTTTTTAGATGCTCTTTAAAATGTTATATTCTCATTTTGCCGTTGAAATCTTCTTGAAGACCACTTTACTCTTGTTCTTCATAGGAAAGTAGAAATGGTTGCCATTGTAACGGAATTTAAATCTTTTTTCTTTTTCCATTAGATTAAAAATCAATTATTATTTAAATTCCCATTTATTTTTTATTTTATTTCTGTTTTTTAATTGTTTCCAAGAAAACATATATATATATATCTCTCCACTTGCAAACATTATCGTCTCTCTCTACTCTTTTAAATTCCCTTTCCCACCTTATCTTCGCATAGAAACAATGTTAATTTCCTATAGGGATTTGTATGTTAATTTCGATTCAAAAGGGGGTCCCCTTGGAACTTTTTAGGCATTTAAAATTTTTTTTTTCCAATTCTTATGAAATTTTGTATTTATTTACGAATCTATATTGTGTATAAAATGTCCAAATATGAGATTAAAATTTTGAAAAATAACCATAGTTTATTTGAAGCAGTCAACATTTAAAATGCAAGTTTGAAACTAAGATGCTATCGGAAACTAAATATATCTCGACACAAAAAATCTGGTGTGACCAGCACAGTGCACAACTTTCTCTTACCGAAGGGTAAGAGAAGTTGTGTGCTGTGCGCCAGTCAACACCAGATTTTTTTACTTTGATATGTACAAAAATATTATCTTATACTTGCTACTCGGAGGTCTCTGATGATGAAGGCCGTGATTGGCGACCGAAACGTCAGCAAATAGAAAATTAAATAAAAGATTTTTTCTTTAATCTCCTGGCTGCAAAGTTTTTGCTTATTTTTAATTGTACGAAAAAATTGACCGATACGAGTAAGTATCGATACTTTTCAATCGATACCGAGTAGGTACTCGATACTTTGCGACCGATACCAGTACCGAGTAAAAGTATCGATACCTCGGTGGTATCGTTTCATCCCTACCCGTAGCCCGCCCGGCATGCAAATGAAATCGGGCGGGCACGGACCTATAAAAAAAAAACATCTGAGTTCATGAAAAAGGAAGTGTAGGTTTTTTTATTAAAAAAAGTAAAAAAATTAAATATTTTTAAATAAACAATGTATAATCTCAAGGTTATTTTAAATAAAATTATTTTATTTAAAATTTTCTAGGCATTTATTCATTTACTAAACTTCGGGCGGGTACGGGCGGGTTTGAAAAAATTTCGAGCGGGTACGGGTGGGCCTGAAGAATGGTAAAAAATTACGGGCCGGACACGGGGGGACGATAATACCATTCAGGGACTGATTTTTGGGGAATATTGGGGAGTAGAGAGGTGAAAAACTCCCAAACATTGGGAACCGGGTTGTTGGCTCTCGAGCTAGATACCGGTACTGGGGTTGAGGTGCGTGTCCCGCGTACACGATGCACCTCGGGTAAATAATTGGGCAATGTTTTTTTGCAGGTTATTGAGGGTTTTTATGCCGTAATTTAAGGATTTTCCCTCAAATAAAAAAAAATTTCCTTTGATTCTCTTAGAACAATATTTCAACCTGATTTTTCTCACTCAAGATATCAACGCGGGGCCTGATCTAGGGGGGGGCAGTGGGTGGCAGATACCAGGGGGGCGACAATTAAAGAAAGATTTACTAAATAAAAAGGCAAAATGATATGAATTTTGTATAGAAAATTTTAAGGTGGGGGGCGGCAAATTAAATTTTGTCCCCCTAAAAAGTTTCACTAGTTTCGGCCCTGTATTAACGAATGGACATTATATAATTTCACTAGACCAAGCAGGCAACAGGCATTGAATTAAAAAATATATATTTTAATGAGGGTAAATATAAAAATAAATTTATTTATTATCCCCCCATGAAATTAAAAACAGACTCTATTCAATATTAGGATCATATATCGTTGGTGTCATAGTCTAAATGAAATAAAATTATTATATTTAATAATTGATATTTGAACCCTTCATTTTTCCACTTTGTTTCATTTATTCCATTATCTCATTGGAAGCGAGAGAGAGAGAGAGAGAGAGAGAGAGTGAGGCCACGTGACAAGATAGATGGCGATCGATGTCCATCTGCGTTTTCACTTCCAAACACACAGAGAGACTATTACAGATAATTGCATGCACGTCCAGCTCCAGATGGGCAACCTCCGAAGGATTAAACACACACACACACACACACACACACACACATACTATATATAAAAATAAACATTAATAAAGAGAGTAAAGGGAGAGAGAGGGAGTGAGTGATATTCTAGAGAGCTTTTGGTCTTTTGTGTTGTGACCTCTGACCACCAGCATAGATGGGAACAGGGAGAGAGCGAAAGAGCCTGGGAGAGACGGCTCTAATCATGTCCCAAGCAAGGGATGAGTTTCTCTCTACTAATGTCTGGGGCGGGCTCTAACCCAAATAGAGAAGGAGTATATCACTCGCCAAAATACTATCTCTAGGACAACAATCTGACTGCACTTGGAATTTAGCCTATATTAAAAAAATCTGGTGTAGCCCCCGGGTTTGGCGTAGTAGGTAGCGTGCCTACCTCCTATACCAAACGTCGCGGGTTCGGACCCCAGGCAGTCCGATGATTTTATTTAAGCCATTTGGATACCAGATGGCTTAAATAGAAATGCCTGGACCTTCAATAGGTATTATAAATAACAACGGTTATCGTATAAGACTTAAATGGCCTGAGTTGCCGAAAAGACTGTGCGAATGTGTGTGTGAGTGCGAATGTGAATGAGAAAAAAGTGTGAATGTTTTTTAATGTTAAAAAAAAAATCTGGTGTGACTCTTTCTGTTACCTTTCATAATTGAAAGTTGGGTTCTGTGCTTGTCACAACAGATTTTGTTCTGTCGACATATATTTCCACCGATATATTAGAATTCTATTATATTTTGACAATGGGTAACCATTTCTCGTATCTTTCCTATGAAGTACAAGAACAAAGTGTGCTTCAAACAATTTCAAGGGCAAACTAAGAATATACATTTTTTTTTTTTTTTTATTTTTTCTCACTTTTTTTTTTTTTCACACTCACCCCCCCCCCCCCCCTTCCCCCACTCCACCCCCGCCCACTCAACCCTAAACGACAACAACCACGATCATAAATGTATAGAGTTGGTGGGGGTGTATTTTTAACCAATTGGTTTCAAAGAATTAAATAAAAACATCGGACAGCCGGGGTCCGACCCCCCGCCTCTTGGTTAGACGAGGTAGCACGCTACCCCCTCCACCAAGCCCCGAGGCGATATACATTTCAAAGAGCATCTAAAAAATAATTGATTTATGAATTTTAATCAAAATCTTTAGAGCGAATTTTGAGAAAATCGAAAATAACTGAAAAAGTACATCAGTAAAGTATTAGTACTCTTTGACCGATTTTGTTCAAAAGCTTCGTGTCACGTCCCAGAGGGGTACCTAACTTAAATATAAAATTTCAACCTCCTAGCTCTTTCCGTTTAGTAAATTCCTATGTTGTTCGCCCCCCCCCCCCAACTCTCTCCCCAATATTATTTTCCCCCATCCCTCCCCCCAAATTCTCTATTCCCAATGTTTTGATAGCTACAAACCACCCATCTTCAGGATCGAGATTATATTAATAGTTCTCTTTTCAATTTATCATTTCTCGTCTCTTATTCACTTGTTGCAATCTAGGTGCTGGAGATGGATGGCGTGTAGCTCCCGAAACGGAAGAGGCAAGAACATTTTGTGTACGTTGAGTAATTATACATTTTTTAATACAAAATTTCATTTCTTTTAAAAGACAAACATTAAAAAAAAACTTTCCAAAATGGTCTGTCCATATTTCCCTATTCTCTAAATGTTAGTTAACCAATCGAAATATCATTGAATATTCTAGTAGTATAATCGATGGCTTTAGGGAAAAAAGAATGACGTTTCGGTTTTTCCCATGTTAAATTATATAGGTCTATTATAAATATATAACCTATCTATCTACAATTGAAATATATAGATTGTTCCTACGAAATAATTTGATATAAAACAAAAATAACTCGAGACTCTCTTATGCTTCAAAGGGTGAAATCTGGGGGGGAAAGGTGAGAATAATAAGAATACAATAAAAATTTTATGGGAATGATGAATTGCTCCATTTCTGTTGTGAATATCAATTGTGTATAGGGTAGCTTAAGTAAATATTTCTACTAAGAATAAATTCTGTTTCTTTACCCTATGTTTAAATATTTATTTCTCCGGTTTCTCAATCAACCACTATAAAAAGTTTTTTGAACATATATAAGAGAAATTGTTGTTTGGGAGGTTGGTATCACTACTAGGAAAGGAGCTGTGCCTTTCAGCAGGCAGTTGTAATTTGTTTCGGAGTGTGCGGTGTATAATATCTAACGTAGTTTCTTTCTTTCGTTGGATTGTGAAATGTCGTCATTAGAGTAGTGTGTCAATATTAAATTCTATGTGTTGCTTGGAGAAATCATCCTCGCGGATTCTTGAGATGCTGAAAAATGCATAGGGAAACTCTGTGATGAAAAAAACGGCAGTTTACGAGTGGCCAAGCATTCTCGCGACGTTCAGAATGGGCTGCCTTTTACTTCCACTACAGATCCATATTCTCCCAAACTTGGACCAGCATATTTCACCTGTTTCCGCGGTTGAAAATGGCATTGAAGGAACATCGTTTTTGCTGATTCGTCAGAAATGATTGAAAATGGAAAGAGTGTTATGCGTGGGAACTGAATAGGCAGAGGTGGTCCAGTCTTAAAGAAAGATAAAAGGCAGAGACAGGAGACCTATTTAATTATTAAAAGACCTCTGTTAGCAAATACCCTTTAGTGACATAAAACAGAAGTGCTAGCATAGCACATTTCAATGACGAAAGCATAAAACAAATTATACAATTTAAAATATAACATCATCAAGGAAGACTCTCCCTTCCTACACCCATCACCTCTCCCCGATATAAACGCCCTAGGTCAGGTGGGCGAGGTGACTTACATTCAGAACCTCGTCTACACCGAATCCTTGTCGGTCAAAAGTCTGGTTGCTTGAGGTTGGGTCATTTGGACTTAGAACATTCGATCTATCATATGCCACTTCGGCCCAGTCCCATTGTCGTATAGACAATCTTCCTATCATCTCTCCATCCTATCATCACTCCAACCTATAAACCGTCACTTCCACATCACTCTTGTTAAATATTTTATTGTTATTAAAACCTAAAAGCCAAACTCAACTCTTTCATTAAAGTCCCTACTTCCAATATCACGGGACTTGCAAGTGTCCCCCTCAACTCACACATCTAAAGTGCCCTTAACAATCAATTTGACCGTATATAACAATGGGCACAACAAAAGTTTTCAAAAAAGGCTTTCAGGACTATTTCCAACAATTGTATAAACGGTGGAATAAATCTGTAGATGCAGAAGGAGAGTATTTTGAAGGAAAATAATGTAATGTTATAGTCTATATACTTAATTAACCAATTCCGAGAACTTTTTGACCCTTATAATTAAAGAATATAGACTACTAGTTGGGATACTTTGACAGTAGCACAAAACAAATAACAATTTTATTATTACTTCCTACTCACTTCTTTATTTGATTGTTCCGTACTTTTTGATTTTACATAAAATATTTGGAGTTACTTCCAGTAACATGCCAATCAGGTCTCGATGTCCTAAAATACTCACTTAAGAAGGAAAGTTTTTGCTATAAGAATTCGAACCTTTGCTTTTAACTCAAAACTTGGTGATCACTCAATATCGAATTTCAAGATTTAAATACAATCTCAATTTTGTAATTTACAAACATTGAGACAAAAGCTTAGTAACTACCAGCAAAGAATAAAATCAATAGGGATTATTCAACAGTGATGGATGTTAATTCCATCACAAGTTTCTTTATTAAATAAAGAACCATTCAAAAGTTTTTCAAGAACAAACACAAACATACAATAAAAAAAAAAAAAAAACTTGTTAAAACTTTTAATCTGAAAAACAAAAATTAAATGATTGATAATATCTAGTTTAAAAAGATTCAATTATTATTAAAATTTTAGAGAAATGACAAAAAAAAAACTAATTTATTTATCTTTATCATTCTGATGTCGGCATGGGCGTAACTAGGGGGATGCCGGGGGGAGGGGCGTGCCCCCTTCGCTCCCTGCGCCTGCTCAACATTGCGTTGATAGTGGCCATACATTCGATTTAGATAATGTGGAAATACTGTCGTTTGAGCCTAATTACAACAAAAGAACTACATCGGAAAAGTGCTACATCAAATTATTTGGTGACCGGGCAATTAACTTTCATACGGTAAATACATTTTGTTGTTAAAAAGGAAAAAAATTTTAAAAAATTTTATATATCTATGTGAATTTGTCTTTATTGATTTGATGAAAAGCTTTCTTCTTTCAACATTTCGTTTTAATTTAAATAGCATTGACCAGATTTTAAGATTAAATTTTTAATTATAGAAACATTTTAAGAAATATTGAAAGAAATATATTTATAATCGAGACGCTCTTACAATTTTTAACATTCTCACTGAACAAGTCAATGAATAACACACCCATAAAGAAAATACATAATAAATGTATTGTGCCCTTTTAACAACTCCGGGACAAATACAATTTGTAAGTGTTATCTTATATTGTTAAAAAAATTTTTCTATCTATTCTATATTAATGTGTTATATTATGTATTTCTTGTGTAGGAAAGACTGATGATGAGGAAATAAAGTTTTCTCGAAACGTCTCATTAATTGTAACAAAATCGGAGGCTTTAATTTTGGCTGCACCTGCTTCCTTCCTTGTGTAATTCAATACACTGTTTGTTTATAAACTTCAACTTTATCATTCTTGCTGCTTGTAGCATTGTTCCTAAGACGTTTTTGCTTCAAATAATAATAATATAGTATTTGAACGTCAATTAATAAAGCAAAAATTTTTTTAAATTTAATGGAGAATGAAAATTCCTCGAGAACAAAAATATTTTTTATGTGTAGAGAAAAGT
>JAKCPI010023820.1:0-11822 GCA_023213315.1 Euborellia annulipes | reverse complement strand
AGAAATAGTTGCCATAGTAACAAAATATAAATATTTTCCCATACTTATAAATTTTACATCTGAATTCATATGTTCCGTACTGTCGGGAACTAAATATATGTCGACACAAAAAATCTGGTGTGACAAGCACAGAACACAACTTTCGATTACCGAAGGTAAGAGAAAGTTGTGTGCTGTGCGCCAGTCACACCAGATTTTTTACTTTCTCTTACCTATATGTAGCCTATATGTTAATATACATATATACCGTATATATATAGAAAGAAAGTATTGGATTCATGTTAAAAATTCGACACACAGACAGACCATGTCTGTCGAATTTTTAACATGAATCCAATACTTTCTCTATATATATTAACATATAGAGAAAAGAGAAAGTAAAAGAGGAAGAAGGTAAAAACTTTTTGATTGTCGTTGCATCCTTCCTCAGAACTTACGGTAACTTGAACTTATAGTACTAGAAGAGTCAAAGAAGGGATTGTTCTAAATAGTGAGTAAGTTCCTCAATTTTTTCAGTACCATTTACAAGTTAGTGATAATACAATAATTAAGACGTTTGTCTCCAGCCCTGGACCAAAAATTCATTTAGTAGAAGGGGATTTAATCTTAAAAATTGTGTTTAAACTAATAAGTCGACGTCATCACAAAGCAACTCTCTTAACCTCTGACTTTTTTCTCTCTTTTCTCCTCTCATAATTATTGATTTTTTGTTCAATTTTTTTTTTTTTTTTTAATTTCCAAGAATTTGTTTTGAATAAAAATCATAACTGAAAATGACTGAATGGCTTATTAACATAAAAAGAAAATTAATATTTATAGATAATCTGTATTTTTGCATCTTCTCGCTCAATTTTTTTTTAAATTTATTTTTAGAGATGCGAATATAAAGAGGGGGAAAAGAGAGAGAGAGAGAGAGAAAGAGTGAGACTTATTCGAAGAACAAACAAAAAAGGGGCTGAGAAAGTTTTAAAGAAAGCCAAGAAGAAAATTAAAATAATTTAAAATGCAGATATTTATACAAGGGAAAAACAACAACGCTAATATAAAAAGGAAAAAAAAATTAATAATAATAATACCTTCTCTCTCTCTCTCTCTTTTTTTTTTTCGCCATCTCTTAAGTAGTTTTGTTTGTTCTTAAAATTCAATTCAATCCTCAATAATAAAAAAAAAAAAATTAAATTAAAAATGCAAGTCAGAAATGAAAATGGGATTAATAAAAAACACGTGGACCCCCTAGAGAATGCCAATTTGCATTTATTAATGAAATTATGTTATGAAAAATTGTAGAAAACTTAATTTTTTAATAACACGGATTCTACACCAGATTTTTTTTACATAAATTGATCTGAATCTAATTAAAATTTTGAAAGCAATGAAACGATTGTCTTTTGCTGAAATATTAAAATATCCTGTGACCGCCATTTTATCGTTTTAACTTATGGATAAGGAAATATTTCTATTTAGTAATTAACATTCCTTATTGAAACGTTTCGGCCGGGATCAACCCTGCCTTCTTCAGCTTTCAAAGAAGTTATAAGCCCGAACTTCGTGATATCACTTGTTGGTATTTTTAGTATAATTAAATTCGTTAGACAAATAATGCAAATAACTTGTATTAAAACAAATGACAATTCCATTTTTGTATAAAAAAAAATTAAATATATTCTTTGAAGGGTGAAATTTCATTTAAATGACAGGGTTTTTTTTTTCATTAAAAAAAAAAACCCTTTTCGGCTACAGAGGCCATTAGGGGTGATAGATTTATTTATTTATTGATAATACATAGTATCGATGGCTACCGGGGGGTGTTCCACACGCCGAGGTCACCAATCCCGAGCTTTCGCATCACTTAACCGCAACGATTATGGTGAGTGTTGCTTTTCTCCGTTGCCAGTCAAAATGGCAGGGTTGATCCCGCCCGAAACGTTCAAATAAAGAGTGTTATTACTAAATAGAAGTTCAATTAATTGGCTGCATTCTCTTTCCTATTCAACATTATATAACAATTGTATGGACCCATAATTATCCATCTATACTTCTCACAGCCACTACTTCGAACATATATTACAATTTTTATTCCTTTTCATTATATTATATTTGCAATATTACCAAATATTTGTTGAAAAAAGAATTTATTTGAATTAAACAAGAGTGACGTTTCGGTATCCTCAATTTGTGAATCTTGGAAGTTCTTCTGATAACAACTAACATTCCTTAAATTTTAGCGTTATCAATCTCGAGATTTTTTTATTGAGAAAAACATCAAAAACAACAACAACAATGGCCTTCTAAACACACAAACAGATAATATTATCAATGTAAAATTAAGCTTTTGGTTTTCTTCCTTCTTATGCAGCGCTTGGAGGGTTGCAGCTGTAGAAACTGCAGGGGCGCTAACCATGTCCCTATTTTCAATAAACAAACAAAAAAAAATAATAATAATTTTTTTTTTAACACGTACACTTTTTTCGCATTCACACTCAAATTCACACAGTCTTTTCGGAACCTTAGGCCATTTAAGACTTTAGACGAAAACCGTTATTATTAATATAAACAATATATGTTGATACAGGACAGAGGAGTTGGCAGCCAATTTTAGAGCCTCTATATTAAATAAAAACTCTCAATTCTGGATACGTTTCGGCTTTATTCTACTAAGGCCATCATCAGTCCCATTAGAGCTGGAAAGACATACATTAATATATAAAGATGACAGTTACAAAATACAAATAAAATATTTTATATAAAATATAAAAATCTCACAGTATTAATATATAGAGTTGTTATAATGGAATATTTTTTATATACATTAGTTGGTATATAAATAATTTCTATTTTGTATGCTTCCAGTTTTTAATACGTGTGTATACGTCTAAGTAACAATTTGATTTGATCAGATATTTCTTAAATTTACAAATATATTTTTCAATAAGATGGGATTATATCAATGACCCTTATTATTAGGACATTGCCTGAGGTGAGAAGCCGAAATAAATATTTATATAACATATTTGCGTTGTTATTATAGACAAGAAAATCCTATAATCCGGTCAAAAAGGTTAAAAGAATATTGCTTCTCTATGAAAAAAATAATTTAAAAAACAAAATTTTCCTTTAATATAAAAACTTTTTTTTAAAAAAATAATAAACATATTTTTTTATTATATAAAATATATATATATATATGCACACACCTATATTTTCAACAGAGCGTCATTGTTAGTCAAGAAAGAGATAAAAAACCGCTTAGTCCGTCGCAGTCCGTCTGAAAATTTTTAAATGCTGCTGCTCTGGTTAAATGCTTAAATTGTCCACCCCATGTAGCGTGTATGTTGGTCAATCTTCCAGGAGAGTCTATGATAGGATGGGAGATCACAGACGAGATATTAAGAATAAAAAAACGTCCACAGCCCTTTGCTCTCATGCCACGATGACAAATCATTCTTTCGATCTAGATAATGCCATAGTCTTGATGCAAGTAGAAAATACTACAAAAAGGCTGTTTGCGGAAAAATGTTTTGTCAAGGCAATGGGAAGCAGGGCGCTAAATTTTCAGACGGACTGCGACGGACTAAGCGGTTTTTATCTCTCTTTCTTGACTAACAATGACGCTCTGTTGAAAATATAGGTGTGTGCATATATATATATATATATTTTTTATATAATAAAAAAATATGTTTATTATTTTTTTAAAAAAAGTTTTTATATTAAAGGAAAATTTTGTTTTTTAAATTATTTTTTCATAGAGAAGCAATATTCTTTTAACCTTTTTGACCGGATTATAGGATTTTCTTGTCTATAATAACAACGCAAATATGTTATATAAATATTTATTTCGGCTTCTCACCTCAGGCAATGTCCTAATAATAAGGGTCATTGATATAATCCCATCTCATTGAAAAATATATTTGTAAATTTAAGAAATATCTGATCAAATCAAATTGTTACTTAGACGTATACACACGTATTAAAAACTGGAAGCATACAAAATAGAAATTATTTATATACCAACTAATGTATATAAAAAATATTCCATTATAACAACTCTATATATTAATACTGTGAGATTTTTATATTTTATATAAAATATTTTATTTGTATTTTGTAACTGTCATCTTTATATATTAATGTATGTCTTTCCAGCTCTAATGGGACTGATGATGGCCTTAGTAGAATAAAGCCGAAACGTATCCAGAATTGAGAGTTTTTATTTAATATAGAGGCTCTAAAATTGGCTGCCAACTCCTCTGTCCTGTATCAACTGATATCTACAGCCACCTTATCTTATATCAATAAACAATATATATTGGGGGTCTAGGCATTCTTATTTAAGCCATTTGGTATCCAAATGGCTTAAATAAAATCATCGGACTGCCTGAGATCCGAACCCCCGACCCTTGGTATTCAAGGCAGGCGCGCTACCAACTACGCCAAGCCCGGTGGAAAATAATAATTTCATATTCGGGCCGGGCCTTGAGGAAAATCCGATGGCGCATGGGGGCCTTAGGGAAAGATTAAATTTTTTTAAATGCGCCTGTAGATAGGCAGCCAGTTTGAACGATTATTTAGATATTTCGTTTATTATTATATTTAACATCTTTTTCCACGTCTGCCACCTCTGTAGTGTTTGTTTGTATTGTATTGTTGGACGGATGGGAACTCAAATCCGTAGAAAAAGAAGCGAGACTTGTATCTCTGTGCCAAAAACTTTTTCATTATAAACTACGGTGTCTCCCAGTTTTGCAACTTGATTGCTCAATTTTTTTTTTTTTTTTTTATTGAAATGATTATTATCCTAGCAATCATTAATTAAGCTCGTATTTGAGTTCTCTTCGCACCGCATTTCTATTCGCCTCCTCCTCCTCCTCCTCCTTTCTTCTTCTCCTTCTTCGCTTTTGATTAGCTCAGATATTGTTATCTTAGCTTTTGAACCGTTAATGTTATGGATAAAATGAAAATTTAATCAAGCCCCGAGGGAGAAAGGATCCTCCTTTTCTTCCTACCTACCCTCTATAGCTAGCTAGCTAGCTATTTATTTATAGAAGAACTTTGTGCAAAAACAATTTCATGTAGTAGTAGTTGACTTCTCTCTCTCTCTCTCGTTATTCTTTTAAGAGTTGGCGGCGCTGGTATTTATA
The DNA here is from genome assembly GCA_023213315.1 of Euborellia annulipes. Taxonomy (NCBI): domain Eukaryota; kingdom Metazoa; phylum Arthropoda; class Insecta; order Dermaptera; family Anisolabididae; genus Euborellia; species Euborellia annulipes. The sequence continues at coordinate 6,684 of JAKCPI010023820.1, read as the reverse complement.
CACTCTGGTAATTTCCTTTTATTCGATTAAATGTCAAATATTTTATTAAAAAAACAAAAAAATAGTCAATTAAGTTGTAAATCTTTTCCTAAAAAGAGAAGACAGGTTTAATTAGAGAGAGTTGATAAAAAAGAAAAGATTAGTTCTCGTTCTTCGTTCACTCTAGGTAAATATTTCTTTTCAATTGGCTCTCTATATAATATGGATGAATTCTAAATCGATCTCATAAGTTTTTAATTATAAATGAAAATGCTGGAGATATTTTCAGGCCAAATTTTATTACCACCATACAGTCGCGTTTCGGGGGCCCAACACCTGTCTTCATTTAAAACCACATTAGTCCTGATGAAGGGAGGAGTTGAGTCCCCTGAAACGTCGACTGTATAGTGGTAATAAAATTTGTCCTGAAAATACCTCCAGCATTTTCATTAATCTTTCATCTTTCTACACCAGGCTTTCTCAATCATCAATTAATTATTTATTAAAATATATATTATAAATACTGTACAACATTTCGACTGCTTATTCTGCAGCACTGTGCACTTGCCCCGACTCAAGTGATTTTGGGAATGAGTTTGTTTCCAATTCTTATATACTATTTTATTTATATAATAGCGAAGTGCCCGTCTGTCATGTTCTGTTTGACCCACTTTCCGATGGAATTTTGAATCGAAATTTACAATCTTATAGACAGTATTATGGAGAGTTCAGGAAAAATATTTGGGTCCGCAAATTCTCAAAAGGGGAGGCGCAAAAAATTCCAGAAAATGAATTTGCCCATTAGAAAGCATTGAATTATGTCTTGCCTTATCAAAAATTAAAGCCAATTAAAATAATTCAATAATTAAAACTCTCAAATGACAAATAATAAAAATTATTAATGATATATGCTAATTAATTTTTTTTTTTTTTAATAAGGGTTTTTAAACTTTCCCCTGCAAAGCTAGAGATTCTGGGTTTAATTTCCAGGGACCATTGGGCGTTTGGTCCACCAGCAAATAAACATGCCCACAGATTTGTTAAATAAAAAAATGGAAATAAAAACAAAATTAAAGTAAATATTTAAAATTATTATTAATTCTTATTTTTATTTATATATATATAGCCGGAACAGCTGCCTTTGGCGGGTTTAGCGCATGGCCAGGGGACTCTTAAAAACCCGGTTGGTTCTTCCTCTTAAAAATTAATTATATCATTATATTAATATATATATAATTAGATTATATTATTAAATTACAACATAAAATAAATAAATATATATTGGGATAATGAGCCTTGCCATTCTTCATTCGAAGATTTCCTAGCCGAAGAGAAGCAAAGCAAGGTCTTTTTTAACTTTGAATTAAATTTAAAGGGGGGGGGGAGCTGCCAATGGAGTTAAGCAATGCTAAGAGCACCTCTTAATTTTGGATGGGTGGCCCCGAGAAACAAGCTGGTTAAACGGCCCCTATTTCCGAAAAGAGTAATTAAAAATGTTAATTCCCAATTTGATATTGTTTATTCTCAATTCAAAATATATATCCGGATAAAGGAATAATGTCGCGAAGCCGAAAAATAACACTCATACAGTGTTACATACACGAATGTAGTTGTTAAATACAGTATATGGAAATAAAGATTTTTATTGATATTATTATTTTTTCCTCTTTTGTAATTACATACGCTAAGTGCGAGACAATGCCCCCCCCCCCTTCTTCTATGATTTCTATATTCTAAAATGATTTTAAGAGAGGGAGAAACAGGTTTATTGCTAAAATAATAAATTGCTTTAAATAAAGAGAAAGACAAATTCAAATATTGAAAGACGACGGGATTTTGCTGATTAGCGAGATTTGATCGCCAGCCAATGGGGGATGAACATTTATCCTCTTTATGGCATCACCCATTCATATTTATTTCTGAAACTAATCGAAAATTATGGATAAAAGAAAAAAAAAAAAAAAAAACTCAGGGCATATATTATATTAAAAGAATTATGAGCGTTAAAATAGGGCATATTTTCTTATCGTCTCAACTAACAAGATTAGGCTTTGACCGAAAAATACAGAAAGGGTTATAAGTCAAAGAGATTCAATAAAACACATTTTTAATATCTTTTATTTAACTTTCTTTGACTGGCTTAGCAGCCAATGTTTTTTTTTTAAGCATTTTTAGACATCTAAGGTCATTTAGACCCCAACCCTATTTTTATAATTAACTTAAAATTAATAAAATCTAACGCCAAAGGTCCTGAAAGGTCTATGAATGGTGTAAGTAGTATCCTAAAGGGTTAATACAAAAATAACCATGAAAAAATTACATGCATATGTAAATGTTCATTTTTTTTATTTTTTTTTTAATAAATAAAAATATAATATAAAACAGATAAGGGCCGTATAACTGGGTCATGGGTTGGGCATGCCTGGTTTAGACACTTTTTCAAACCCTTTGAGTTTAGAGTTGCATTTGTTAGACTCAGTTCCGATAAAAACATAGAAAGAATTGACCCATTTCCTGCTCTGTCATGTGTGTCCTCAGTCCAGCCAATTTAATTAACGTCAATTTGAATTAAACTATATACTGTATTTTGCAATATTATATATATATATATATATATATATATATATATATATATATGTATAATTGAGGAGTGTCCGTTTGTCTGTCCTGTTCGTAGGAACTTTTCTCTATACATAAAAATATTGTTATCCTCGAGCCCTTTTCTTTCTCCCCATTAAATTTAAACAAATTTTTTGCTTTATTAATTGACGTTCAAATACGAATTATTATTATTTGAAGCTAAAACGTCTTAGGAACAATCGGTGGCGTCATTTCAACTTTTTCTTAGGGGGGCCAAATTTTTCTTGGGGGGCAAACATTTTTTTTCTTAAAATTTACTTACAAACGGGTACTCAAATTTGGCCAAAACATTTTTAATTTAATTAATTGTTTAATTTTGTACAATTTGTATACTCGTAGATGTATTTGGAGTATTTTATTTAGAATAATATAAAATTTTATAAAAAATCAGAGCCCCTTGGGGGCATGCCCATGCCCCCCCCCCCCCAAATGACGCCACTGGGAACAATGCTACAAGCAGCAAGAATGGTAAAGTTGAAGAAACTGTCTCAACAACCAAATTTATGAATATAATAATACATGTTTATAAACAAACAGTGCCTCATATTTTCTCAATATGTCTTGGGGCAGGGAGCTTTCTGGGGGGGGAGGCCACGAGCCTTCTGGGGGGCGCCCCTCCCCCGGCATCCCCCTAGTTACGCCCATGCCGACATCAGAATGATAAAGATAAATAAATTAGTTTTTTTTTTGTCATTTCTCTAAAATTTTAATAATAATTGAATCTTTTTAAACTAGATATTATCAATCATTTAATTTTTGTTTTTCAGATTAAAGTTTTAACAAGTATTTTTTTTTTTTTTTATTGTATGTTTGTGTTTGTTCTTGAAAAACTTTTGAATGGTTCTTTATTTAATAAAGAAACTTGTGATGGAATTAACATCCATCACTGTTGAATAATCCCTATTGATTTTATTCTTTGCTGGTAGTTACTAAGCTTTTGTCTCAATGTTTGTAAATTACAAATTGAGATTGTATTTAAATCTTGAAATTCGATATTGAGTGATCACCAAGTTTTGAGTTAAAAGCAAAGGTTCGAATTGCTTATAGAAACTTTCCTTCTTAAGTGAGTATTTTAGGACATCGAGACCTGATTGGCATGTTACTGGAAGTAACTCCAAATATTTTATGTAAAATCAAAAAGTACGGAACAATCAAATAAAGAAGTGAGTAGGAAGTAATAATAAAATTGTTATTTGTTTTGTGCTACTGTCAAAGTATCCCAACTAGTAGTCTATATTCTTTAATTATAAGGGTCAAAAAAGTTCTCGGAATTGGTTAATTAAGTATATAGACTATAACATTACATTATTTTCCTTCAAAATACTCTCCTTCTGCATCTACAGATTTATTCCACCGTTTATACAATTGTTGGAAATAGTCCTGAAAGCCTTTTTTTGAAAACTTTTGTTGTGCCCATTGTTATATACGGTCAAATTGATTGTTAAGGGTAATTTAGATGTGTGAGTTGAGGGGACACTTGCAAGTCCCGTAGATATTGGAAGTAGGGACTTTAATGAAAGAGTTGAGTTTGGTTTTTAGGTTTTAATAACAATAAAATATTTAACAAGAGTGATGTGGAAGTGACGGTTTATAGGTTGGAGTGATGATAGGATGGAGAGATGATAGGAAGATTGTCTATAGGACAATGGGACTGGGCCGAAGTGGCATATGATAGATCGAATGTTCTAAGTCCAAATGACCCAACCTCAAGCAACCAGACTTTTGACCGACAAGGATTCGGTGTAGACGAGGTTCTGAGTCACCTCGCCCACCTGACCTAGGGCGTTTATATCGGGGAGAGGTGATGGGTGTAGGAAGGAAGAGTCTTCCTTGATGATGTTATATTTTAAATTGTATAATTTGTTTTATGCTTTCGTCATTGAAATGTGCTATGCTAGCACTTCTGTTTTATGTCACTAAAGGGTATTTGCTAACAGAGGTCTTTTAATAATTAAATAGGTCTCCTGTCTCTGCCTTTTATCTTTCTTTAAGACTGAACCACCTCTGCCTATTCAGACCCACGCATAACACTCTTTCCATTTTCAATCATTTCTGACGAATCAGCAAAAACGATGTTCCTTCAATGCCATTTTCAACCGAAACAGGTGAAATATGCTGGTCCAAGTTTGGGAGAATATGGATCTGTAGTGGAAGTAAAAAGCAGCCCATTCCGAACGTCGCGAGAATGCTTGGCCACTCGTAAACTGCCGTTTTTTTTTCATCACAGAGTTTCCCTATGCATTTTTCAGCATCTCAAGAATCCCCGAGGTGCATCAACACATAGAATTTAATATTCACACACTACTCTAATGACGACATTTCCCACAATCCGACGAAAGAAAGAAACTACGATTAAAAAATATTACACACCCACATTCAAACAAATTACAACTTCCTGCTGAAAGGCACAGCACCTTTTCTAGTAGTGATACCAACCCTCCCAAACAAAAATTTCTCTTATATATGTTCAAAAAACTTTTTATAGTGATTGATTGAGAAACCGGAGAAATAAATATTTAAACATAGGATAAAGAAACTTAGTAGAAATATTTATTTAAACTACCCTATACAACAATTGATATTCACAACAGAAATGGAGCAATTCATCGTTCCCATAAAATTTGAAAGGAATTCTTTTAGATTTCACCCTTTGAAGCTATAAGAGAGTCTCGAGTTATTTTTGTTTTATATCAAATTATTTCGTAGGAACAATCTATATATTTCAATTGTAGATAGATAGGATATATATTTATAATAGACCTATATAATTTAACATGGGAAAAACCGAAACGTCATTCTTTTTCCCTAAAGCCATCGATTATACTACTAGAATATTCAATGATATTTCGATTGGTTAACTAACATTTAGAGAATAGGGAAATATGAACATACCATTTTGGGAAAGCTTTTTTTTAATGTTTGTCTTTTAAAAGAAATGAAATTTTTGTTTTAAAAAAATGTATAATTACCCAACGTACACAAAATGTTCTTGCCTCTTCCGTTTCGGGAGCTACACGCCATCCATCTCCAGCACCTAGATTGCAATAAGTGAATAAGAGACGAGAAATGATAAATTGAAAAGAGAACTATTAATATAATCTCGATCCTGAAGATGGGTGGCTTGTAGCTATCAAAAAACATGGGCGTAACTAGAGAATTTGGCTGGGTTGGGCCATGGGACCAGCTATCCTCAGTTCAGCCTGGAAAGCCCCATATTTTCTCATTATTCTTGGGGCAGAAACTTTCTGGGGTGTGGGGGCCAGGCACCCCCCTAGTTACGCCCATGACTATCAACAAAGGGATTAACTAAACGGAAAGCGCTAGGAGGTTGAAATTTTATATTTAAGTTAGATACCCCCCTGGGGACGTGACACGGACTTTTGAACAAAATCGGTCAAAGAGTACTAATACTTTACTGATGTAATTTTTTCAGTTTTTTTTTCGATTTTCTCAAAATCTAGTTCTAAAAAATTTTTGATTAAAATTCATAAATCAATTATTTTTAGGTGCTCTTGAAATGGATTGCCTCGGGGCTTGGTGTAGAGGTTGGGCGTGCTATCCGAAAGTCGGGGATCTAGGACCAAAGCAGTCCGATGATTTTATTTAAGTCATTTGGATACTTCTCAAATGGCTTAAATAAAAATTTACCTGGACCCCAATATGTATACTATCAATAGCGTTATCAAAGCCTTTATATGGTCTGAGCTGCTGAAAGACAGTGGGAATGAGAAAAAAGTGAGTGTTTAAAAAAAAAAAAAGTAAAAAAAATGTAAAATGTATATTCTCAGTTTGCCTCTTTTTGATTTTATTCGAAGCACACTTTGTTCTTGTACTTCATAGAAAAGATACGAGAAAGGGTTACCCATTGTAACAAAATATAATAGAATTCTTAATTTATCGGTGGAAAGGGAAATATATGTCCGACAGAACAAAATCTGGTATCAAGCACAGAACACAACTTTCAATTATGAAAGGTAACAGAAAGAGTCACACCAGTGATTTTTTTTTTTAACATTAAAAAAACATTCGCTACTTTTTTTCTCATTCACACTTACACTCACACAC
>JAKCPI010023819.1:0-11272 GCA_023213315.1 Euborellia annulipes | reverse complement strand
TACCTATATGTAGCCTATATGTTAATATACATATATACCGTGTATATATAGAAAGAAAGTATTGGATTCATGTTAAAAATTCGACACACAGACAGACCATGTCTGTCGAATTTTTAACATGAATCCAATACTTTCTCTATATATATTAACATATAGAGAAAAGAGAAAGTAAGAAGGAAGAAGGTAAAAACTTTTTGATTGTCGTTACATCCTTCCTCAGAACTTACGGTAACTTGAACTTATAGTACTAGAAGAGTCAAAGAAGGGATTGTTCTAAATAGTGAGTAAGTTCCTCAATTTTTTCAGTGCCATTTACAAGTTAGTGATAATACAATAATTAAGACGTTTTGTCTCCAGCCCTGGACCAAAAATTCATTTAGTAGAAGGGGATTTAATCTCAAAAAATTGGGTTTAAACTAATAAGTCGACGTCATCACAAAGCAACTCTCTTAACCTCTGACTTTTTTCTCTTTTCTGCTCTCATAATTATTGATTTTTTGTTCAATTTTTTTTTTTTTTTAATTTCCAAGAATTTGTTTTGAATAAAAATCATAACTGAAAATGACTGAATGGCTTATTAACATAAAAGAAAATTAATATTTATAGATAATCTGTATTTTTGCATCTTCTCGCTCAATTTTTTTTTAAATTTATTTTTAGAATGCGAATATAAAGAGGGAAAAGAGAGAGAGAGAGAGAGAGAGAGAGAGAGAAAGAGTGAGACTTATTCGAAGAACAAACAAAAAAGGGGCTGAGAAAGTTTTAAAGAAAGCCAAGAAGAAAATTAAAATAATTTAAAATGCAGATATTTATACAAGGGAAAAACAACAACGCTAATATAAAAAGGAAAAAAAAAATTAATAATAATAATACCTTCTCTCTCTCTCTCTCGTTTTTTTTTTCGCCATCTCTTAAGTAGTTTTTGTTTGTTCTTAAAATTCAATTCAATCCTCAATAATAAAAAAAAAAAAAAAAATTAAATTAAAAATGCAAGTCAGAAATGAAAATGGGATTAATAAAAAACACGTGGACCCCCTAGAGAATGCCAATTTGCATTTATTAATGAAATTATGTTATGAAAAATTGTAGAAAACTTAATTTTTTAATAACACTGATTCTACACCAGATTTTTTTTTTTACATAAATTGATCTGAATCTAATTAAAATTTTAAAAGCAATGAAATGATTGTCTTTTGCTGAAATATTAAAATATCCTGTGACCGCCATTTTATCGTTTTAACTTATGGATAAGGAAATATTTCTATTTAGTAATTAACACTCCTTATTGAAACGTTTCGGCCGGGATCAACCCTGCCATCTTCAGCTTTCAAAGAAGTTATAAGCCCGAACTTCGTGATATCACTTGTTGGTATTTTTAGTATAATTAAATTCGTTAGACAAATAATGCAAATAACTTGTATTAAAACAAATGACAATTCCATTTTTGTATAAAAAAAAATTAAATATATTCTTTGAAGGGTGAAATTTCATTTAAATGACAGGGTTTTTTTTTCATTTAAAAAAAAAAACCCTTTTCGGCTACAGAGGCCATTAGGGGTGATAGATTTATTTATTTATTGATAATACATAGTATCGATGGCTACCGGGGGGTGTTCCACACGCCGAGGTCACCAATCCCGAGCTTTCGCATCACTTAACCACAACGATTATGGTGAGTGTTGCTTTTCTCCGTTGCCAGTCAAAATGGCAGGGTTGATCCCGCCCGAAACGTTCAAATAAAGAGTGATTACTAAATAGAAGTTCAATTAATTGGCTGCATTCTCTTTCCTATTCAACATTATATAACAATTATATGGACCCATAATTATCCATCTATACTTCTCACAGCCACTACTTCGAACATATATTACAATTTTTATTCCTTTTCATTATATTATATTTGCAATATTACCAAATATTTGTTGAAAAAAAGAATTTATTTGAATTAAACAAGAGTGACGTTTCGGTGTATCCTCAATTTGTGAATCTTGGAAGTTCTTCTGATAACAACTAACATTCCTTAAATTTTAACGTTATCAATCTCGAGATTTTTTTATTGAGAAAAACATCAAAAACAACAACAACAATGGCCTTCTAAACAAACAAACAGATAATATTATCAATGTAAAATTAAGCTTTTGGTTTTCTTCCTTCTTATGCAGCGCTTGGAGGGTTGCAGCTGTAGAAACTGCAGGGGCGCTAACCATGTCCCTATTTTCAATAAACAAACAAAAAAAAAAAAAAATAATTTTTTTTTTTAACACGTACACTTTTTTCGCATTCACACTCAAATTCAAACAGTCTTTTCGGAACCTTAGGCTATTTAAGACTTTAGACGACAACCGTTATTATTAATATATACAATATATATTGGGGGTCTAGGCATTCTTATTTAAGCCATCTGGTATCCAAATGGCTTAAATAAAATCATCGGACTGCCTGGGTCCGAACCCCCGACCCTTGGTATTCAAGGCAGGCGCGCTACCAACTACGCCAAGCCCGGGGGCAAATAATAATTTAATATTCGGGCCGGGCCTTGAGGAAAATCCGATGGCGCATGGGGGCCTTAAGGAAAGATTAAATTTTTTTAAATGCGCCTGTAGATAGGCAGCCAGTTTGAACGATTATTTAGATATTTCGTTTATTATTATATTTAACATATTTTTCCACGTCTGCCACATCTGTAGAGATTATTGTTTGTATTGTATTGTTTGACGGATGGGAACTCAAATCCGTGCGAGATTTGTATCTCTGTGCCAAAAACTTTTTCATTATAAACTACGGTGTCTCCCAGTTTTGCAACTTGATTGCTCAATTTTTTTTTTTTATTGAAATGATTATAATCCTAGCAATCATTAATTAAGCTCGTATTTGAGTTCTCTTCGCACCGCATTTCTATTCGCCTCCTCCTCCTCCTTCTTCTTCTTCTCCTTCTTCGCTTTTGATTAGCTCAGATATTGTTATCTTAGCTTTTGAACCGTTAATGTTATGGATAAAATGAAAATTTAATCAAGCCCCGAGGGAGAAAGGATCCTCCTTTTCTTCCTACCTACCCTCTATAGCTAGCTAGCTAGCTAGCTATTTATTTATAGAAGAACTTTGTGCAAAAACAATTTCATGTAGTAGTAGTTGACTTCTCTCTCTCTCTCTCGTTATTCTTTTAAGAGTTGGCGGTGCTGGTATTTATACACTCTGGTAATTTCCTTTTATTCGATTAAATGTCAAATATTTTATTAAAAAAACAAAAAAATAGTCAATTAAGTTGTAAATCTTTTCCTAAAAAGAGAAGACAGGTTTAATTAGAGAGAGTTGATAAAAAGAAAAGATACGTTCTCGTTCTTCGTTCATTCTAGGTAAATATTTCTTTTCAATTGGCTCCCATATATAAATAAATATGGATGAATTCTAAATCGTTTCATATGTTTTTAATTATTTGAACGACAAATGAAAATGCTGGAGGTATTTTCAGGCCAAATTTTATTACCACTATACAGTCGACGTTTCGGGGGCCCATCGCCTCTCTTCGTAATTTAAAACCACATTAGTCCTGATGAAGGGAGGCATTGAGTCCCCTGAAACGTCGCCTGTATAGTGTTTTATGGCCTGAAAATACCTCCAGCATTTTCATTTATCTTTCATCTTTCTACACCAGGCTTTCTCAATCATCAATTAATTATTTATTAAAATATATATTATAAATACTGTACAACATTTCGACTGCTTATTCTGCAGCACTGTGCACTTGCCCCGACTCAAGTGATTTTGGGAATGAGTTTGTTTCCAATTCTTATATACTATTTTATTTATATAATAGCGAAGTTCCCGTCTGTCATGTTCTGTTTGACCCACTTTCCGATGGAATTTTGAATCGAAATTTACAATCTTATAGACAGTATTATGGAGAGTTCAGGAAAAATATTTGGGTCCTCAATTTCTCAAAAGGGGAGGCGCAAAAAATTCCAGAAAATGAATTTGCCCATTAGAAAGCATTGAATTATGTCTTGCCTTATCAAAAATTAAAGCCAATTAAAATAATTCAATAATTAAAACTCTCAAATGACAAATAATAAAAATTATTAATTATATATGCTAATTAATTTTTTTTTTTAATAAGGGTTTTTAAACTTTCCCCTGCAAAGCTAGAGATTCTGGGTTTAACTTCCAGGGACCATTGGGGGTTTGGTCCACCAGCAAATAAACATGCCCACAGATTTGTTAAATAAAAAAATGGAAATAAAAACAAAATTAAAGTATGTAGTATAATATAATGGAGAATTTAAATAATAAGAACGAATGAATTATAACAAACAAATAGAATATTTATTAATGAAAATGATAACGAGTAGTTAGTTGAACATAAATAAAGCATAAAGACATAAAACATAAAGGACATAAAGCATAAATCATAAGAGAGCATAAGTTAGTTGTTGCGCGTCGTAAGAGAGAGATCATAAGAGAGTCAGTCATAAGTTAGCAACATGTTTAGGTCGTCAACCAGAGTGAACCTATCATCGTTTACTTGGCGGGCAACCTTTCAAAAATTTTTAAATTTACACTACAAGTAAATATTTAAAATTATTATTAATTCTTATTTTTATTTATATATATAGCCGGAACGGCTGCCTTTGGCGGGTTTAGCGCATGGCCAGGGACTCTTAAAAACCCGGTTGGTTCTTCCTCTTAAAAATTAATTATATCATTATATTAATATATATATAATTAGATTATATTATTAAATTACAACACAAAATAAATAAATATATATTGGGATAATGAGCCTTGCCATTCTTTATTCGAAGATTTCCTAGCCGAAGAGAAGCAAAGCAAGGTCTTTTTTAACTTTGAATTAAATTTAAAGGGGGGGGGGGGAGCTGCCAATGGAGTTAAGCAATGCTAAGAGCACCTCTTAATTTTGGATGGGTGGCCCCGAGAAACAAGCTGGTTAAACGGCCCCTATTTCCGAAAAGAGTAATTAAAAATGTTAATTCCTAATTTGATATTGTTTATTCTCAATTCAAAATATATATCCGGATAAAGGAATAATGTGGCGAAGCCGAAAAATAACACTCATACAGTGTTACATACACGAATGTAGTTGTTAAATACAGTATATGGAAATAAAGATTTTTATTTATTTTTTCCTCTTTTGTAATTACATACGCTAAGTGCGAGACAATGCCCCCCCCCCTCTTCTATGATTTCTATATTCTAAAATGATTTTAAGAGAGGGAGAAACAGGTTTATTGCTAAAATAATAAATTGCTTTAAATAAAGAGAAAGACAAATTCAAATATTGAAAGACGACGGGATTTTGCTGATTAGCGAGATTTGATCGCCAGCCAATGGGGGATGAACATTTATCCTCTTTATGGCATCCCCCATTCATATTTATTTCTGAAACTAATCGAAAATTATGGATAAAAGAAAAAAAAAAAAAAACTCAGGGCATATATTATATTAAAAGAATTATGAGCGTTAAAATAGGGCATATTTTCTTATCGTCTCAACTAACAAGATTAGGCTTTGACCGAAAAATACAGAAAGGGTTATAAGTCAAAGAGATTCAATAAAACACATTTTTAATTTCTTTTATTTAACTTTCTTTGACTGACTTAGCAGCCAATGTTTTTTTAAGCATTTTTAGACATCTAAGGTCATTTAGACCCCAACCCTATTTTTATAATTAACTTAAAATTAATAAAATCTAACGCAAAGATCCTGAAAGGTCTATGAATGGTGTAAGTAGTATCCTAAAGGGTTAATACAAAAATAACCATGAAAAAATTACATGCATATGTAAATGTTCATTTTTTTTTTTTTTTTTAATATATAAAAATATAATATAAAACAGATAAGGGCCGTATAACTGGGTCATGGGTTGGGCATGCCTGGTTTAGACACTTTTTCAAACCCTTTGAGTTAGAGTTGCATTTGTTAGACTCAGTTCCGATAAAAACATAGAAAGAATTGACCCATTTCCTGCTCTGTCATGTGTGTCCTCAGTCCAGCCAATTTAATTAACGCCAATTTGAATTAAACTATATACTGTATTTTGCAATATGTATAATCCGTTTGTCTGCCCTGTTGTAGGAATTTCATGCACCCTTATAGAGGACGTTACGGAGAGTCCAAGAAAAACCCGGGTCCTAAATTAAATGCCCAAGTGGGGAGGCTCAAAAATTATTGAAAAAGTAAGTTTTCCCATTAGAAAGCATTGGGTTCTACTCTCCTTGTTAAAAATTAAGGCCAATTAATTATAATAATTAAATCCCTCGTAGGGACTCGGAGGCTAGTTGACACACATAAAATACTCATTAAAAACTTTTATCCCGGTATAAATCTACTTTTCTCTACACATAAAAATATTTTTGTTCTCGAGGAATTTTCATTCTCCATTAAATTTAAAAAAATTTTTGCTTTATTAATTGACGTTCAAATACTAATTATTATTATTATTTGAAGCAAAAACGTCTTAGGAACAATGCTACAAGCAGCAAGAATGATAAAGTTGAAGTTTATAAACAAACAGTGTATTGAATTACACAAGGAAGGAAGCAGGTGCAGCCAAAATTAAAGCCTCCGATTTTGTTACAATTAATGAGACGTTTCGAGAAAACTTTATTTCCTCATCATCAGTCTTTCCTACACAAGAAATACATAATATAACACATTAATATAGAATAGATAGAAAAAATTTTTTTAACAATATAAGGTAACACTTACAAATTGTATTTGTCCCGGAGTTGTTAAAAGGGCACAATACATTTATTATGTATTTTCTTTATGGGTGTGTTATTCATTGACTTGTTCAGTGAGAATGTTAAAAATTGTAAGAGCGTCTCGATTATAAATATATTTCTTTCAATATTTCTTAAAATGTTTCTATAATTAAAAATTTAATCTTAAAATCTGGTCAATGCTATTTAAATTAAAACGAAATGTTGAAAGAAGAAAGCTTTTCATCAAATCAATAAAGACAAATTCACATAGATATATAAAATTTTTTAAAATTTTTTTCCTTTTTAACAACAAAATGTATTTACCGTATGAAAGTTAATTGCCCGGTCACCAAATAATTTGATGTAGCACTTTTCCGATGTAGTTCTTTTGTTGTAATTAGGCTCAAACGACAGTATTTCCACATTATCTAAATCGAATGTATGGCCACTATCAACGCAATGTTGAGCAGGCGCAGGGAGCGAAGGGGGACGCCCCACCTCTGCACCCCCTAATTACGCCCATCAGAATGATAAAGATAAATAAATTAGTTTTTTTTTGTCCATTTCTCTAAAATTTTAATAATAATTGAATCTTTTTAAACTAGATATTATCAATCATTTAATTTTTGTTTTTCAGATTAAAGTTTTAACAAGTTTTTTTTTTTTATTGTATATTTGTGTTTGTTCTTGAAAAACTTTTGAATGGTTCTTTATTTAATAAAGAAACTTGTGATGGAATTAACATCCATCACTGTTGAATAATCCCTATTGATTTTATTCTTTGCTGGTAGTTACTAAGCTTTTGTCTCAATGTTTGTAAATTACAAAATTGAGATTGTATTTAAATCTTGAAATTCGATATTGAGTTAAAAGCAAAATTCTTATAGCAAAAACTTTCCTTCTTAAGTGAGTATTTTAGGACATCGAGACCTGATTGGCATGTTACTGGAAGTAACTCCAAATATTTTATGTAAAATCAAAAAGTACGGAACAATCAAATAAAGAAGTGAGTAGGAAGTAATAATAAAATTGTTATTTGTTTTGTGTTACTGTCAAAGTATCCCAACTAGTAGTCTATATTCTTTAATTATAAGGGTCAAATAGTTCTCGGAATTGGTTAATTAAGTATATAGACTATAACATTACATTATTTTCCTTCAAAATACTCTCCTTCTGCATCTACAGATTTATTCCACCGTTTATACAATTGTTGGAAATAGTCCTGAAAGCCTTTTTTTGAAAACTCTTGTTGTGCCCATTGTTATATACGGTCAAATTGATTGTTAAGGGCACTTTAGATGTGTGGCTTGAGGGGACACTTGCAAGTCCCGTGATATTGGAAGTAGGGACTTTAATGAAAGAGTTGAGTTTGGTTTTTAGGTTTTAATAACAATAAAATATTTAACAAGAGTGATGTGGAAGTGATGGTTTATAGGTTGGAGTGATGATAGGATGGAGAGATGATAGGAAGATTGTCTATACGACAATGGGACTGGGCCGAAGTGGCATATGATAGATCGAATGTTCTAAGTCCAAATGACCCAACCTCAAGCAACCAGACTTTTGACCGACAAGGATTCGGTGTAGACGAGGTTCTGAGTCACCTCGCCCACCTGACCTAGGGCGTTTATATCGGGGAGAGGTGATGGGTGTAGGAAGGGATAGTCTTCCTTGATGATGTTATATTTTAAATTGTATAATTTGTTTTATGCTTTCGTCATTGAAATGTGCTATGCTAGCACTTCTGTTTTATGTCACTAAAGGGTATTTGCTAACAGAGGTCTTTTAATAATTAAATAGGTCTCCTGTCTCTGCCTTTTATCTTTCTTTAAGACTGGACCACCTCTGCCTATTCAGACCCACGCATAACACTCTTTCCATTTTTAATCATTTCTGACGAATCAGCAAAAACGATGTTCCTTCAATGCCATTTTCAACCGCGGAAACAGGTGAAATATGCTGGTCCAAGTTTGGGAGAATATGGATCTGTAGTGGAAGTAAAAGGCAGCCCATTCTGAACGTCGCGAGAATGCTTGGCCACTCGTAAACTGCCGTTTTTTTTCATCACAGAGTTTCCCTATGCATTTTTCAGCATCTCAAGAATCCGCGAGGATGATTTCTCCAAGCAACACATAGAATTTAATATTGACACACTACTCTAATGACGACATTTCACAATCCAACGAAAGAAAGAAACTACGTTAAATATTATACACTGCACACACGAAACAAATTACAACTGCCTGCTGAAAGGCACAGCTCCTTCCCTAGTAGTGATACCAACCTCCCAAACAACAATATCTCTTATATATGTTCAAAAAACTTTTTATAGTGGTTGATTGAGAAACCGTAGAAATAAATATTTAAACATAGTGTAAAGAAACAGAATTTATTCTTAGTAGAAATACAGTATTTATTTAGGCTACCCTATACACAATTGATATTCACAACAGAAATGGAGCAATTCATCATTCCCATAAAGATTTCAACCCTTTGAAGCATAAGAGAGTCTCGAGTTATTTTTGTTTTATTTCAAATTATTTCTTAGGAATAATCTATATATTTCAATTGTAGATAGATAGGTTATATATTTATAATAGACCTATATAATTTAACATGGGAAAAACCGAAACGTCATTCTTTTTTCCCTAAAGCCATCGATTATACTACTAGAATATTCAATGATATTTCGATTGGTTAACTAACATTTAGAGAATAGGGAAATATGGATAGAGCGTTTTGGGAAGTTTTTTTTTTTAATGTTTCGTTTGTCTTTTAAAAGAAATGAAATTTTGTATTAAAAAATGTATAATTACTCAACGTACACAAAATGTTCTTGCCTCTTCCGTTTCGGGAGCTACACGCCATCCATCTCCAGCACCTAGATTGCAACAAGTGAATAAGAGACGAGAAATGATAAATTGAAAAGAGAACTATTAATATAATCTCGATCCTGAAGATGGGTGGCTTGTAACTATCAACATGGGCGTAACTAGAGAATTTGGCTGGGGTGGGCCATGGGACCAGCTATCCTCCGGGGGGCCTGGAAAGCCCCATATTTTCTCAATTATTCTTGGGGCAGAGAGCTTTCTGGGGGGGGGGGGGGCACGAGTCTTCTGGGGGGAGGCACCCCCCTAGTTACGCCCATGAATATCAACATCAGGAATTAATTAAATGGAAAGCGCTAGAAGTTTGAAATTTTATATTTAGGTTGGGTACCCCCCTGGGACGTAACACGAAGCTTTTGAACTAAATCGGACAAAGAGTACTATTACTTTACTGATGTACTTTTTCAGTATTTTTCGATTTTCTCAAAATTCACTCTAAAGATTTTGATTAAAATTCATAAATCAATTATTTTTAGATGCTCTTTAAAATGTATATTTTTAGTTTGCCCTTGAAATTGTTTGAAGCACACTTTGTTCTTGTACTTCATAGGAAAGATACGAGAAATGGTTACCCATGGTGTATAATAGAATTCTAATATATCGGTGGAAATATATGTCGACAGAACAAAATCTGTTGTGACAAGCACAGAACCCAACTTTCAATTATGAAAGGTAACAGAAAGAGTCACACCAGATTTTTTTTTATACATTAAAAAACATTCACACTTTTTTCTCATTCACATTCGCACTCACACACACATTCGCACAGTCTTTTCGGCAACTCAGGTCATTTAAGTCTTATACGATAACCGTTGTTAGTTATAATACCTATTGAAGGTCCAGGCATTTCTATTTAAGCCATCTGGTATCCAAATGGCTTAAATAAAATCATCGGACTGCCTGGGGTTCGAACCCGCGACCTTTGGTATAGAAGGTAGGCACGCTACCTACTTCGCCAAACCCGGGGGCTACACCAGATTTTTTAATATAGGCTAAATTCCAAGTGCAGTCAGATTGTTGTCCTAGAGATAGTATTTTGGCGAGTGATATACTCCTTCTCTATTTGGGTTAGAGCCCGCCCCAGACATTAGTAGAGAGAAACTCATCCCTTGCTTGGGACATGATTAGAGCCGTCTCTCCCAGGCTCTTTCGCTCTCTCCCTGTTCCCATCTATGCTGGTGGTCAGAGGTCACAACACAAAAGACCAAAAGCTCTCTAGAATATCACTCACTCCCTCTCTCTCCCTTTACTCTCTTTATTAATGTTTATTTTTATATATAGTATGTGTGTGTGTGTGTGTGTGTGTGTGTGTGTGTGTGTTTAATCCTTCGGAGGTTGCCCATCTGGAGCTGGACGTGCATGCAATTATCTGTAATAGTCTCTCTGTGTGTTTGGAAGTGAAAACGCAGATGGACATCGATCGCCATCTATCTTGTCACGTGGCCTCTCTCTCTCTCTCTCTCTCGCTTCCAATGAGATAATGGAATAAATGAAACAAAGTGGAAAAATGGAGAGGGTTCAAATATCAATTATTAAATATAATAATTTTATTTCATTTAGACTATGACACCAACGATATATGATCCTAATATTGAATAGAGTCTGTTTTTAATTTCATGGGGGATAATAAATAAATTTATTTTTATATTTACCCTCATTAAAATA
>JAKCPI010023818.1:0-10080 GCA_023213315.1 Euborellia annulipes | reverse complement strand
ATTCGACACACAGACAGACCATGTCTGTCGAATTTTTAACATGAATCCAATACTTTCTTTATATATATTAACATATAGAGAAAAGAGAAAGTAAAAAGAGGAAGAAGGTAAAAACTTTTTGATTGTCGTTACATCCTTCCTCAGAACTTACGGTAACTTGAACTTATAGTACTAGAAGAGTCAAAGAAGGGATTGTTCTAAATAGTGAGTAAGTTCCTCAATTTTTTCAGTACCATTTACAAGTTAGTGATAATACAATAATTAAGACGTTTGTCTCCAGCCCTGGACCAAAAAATTCATTTAGTAGGAGGGGATTTAATCTTAAAAATTGGGTTTAAACTAATAAGTCGACGTCATCACAAAGCAACTCTCTTAACCTCTGACTTTTTCTCTTTTCTGCTCTCATAATTATTGATTTTTTGTTCAATTTTTTTTTTTTTTTAATTTCCAAGAATTTGTTTTGAATAAAAATCATAACTGAAAATGACTGAATGGCTTATTAACATAAAAAGAAAATTAATATTTATAGATAATCTGTATTTTTGCATCTTCTCGCTCAATTTTTTTTTTTTAAATTTATTTTTAGAATGCGAATATAAAGAGGGGGAAAAGAGAGAGAGAGAGAGAGAGAAAGGTGAGACTTATTCGAAGAACAAACAAAAAGGGGCTGAGAAAGTTTTAAAGAAAGCCAAGAAGAAAATTAAAATAATTTAAAATGCAGATATTTATACAAGGGAAAAACAACAACGCTAATATAAAAAGGAAAAAAAAATTAATAATAATAATACCTTCTCTCTCTCTCTCTCTCGTTTTTTTTTCGCCATCTCTTAAGTAGTTTTTGTTTGTTCTTAAAATTCAATTCAATCCTCAATAATAAAAAAAAAAAAAAAAATTAAATTAAAAATGCAAGTCAGAAATGAAAATGGGATTAATAAAAAACACGTGGACCCCCTAGAGAATGCCAATTTGCATTTATTAATGAAATTATGTTATGAAAAATTGTAGAAAACTTAATTTTTTAATAACACTGATTCTACACCAGATTTTTTTTTTACATAAATTGATCTGAATCTAATTAAAATTTTAAAAGCAATGCGATTGTCTTTTGCTGAAATATTAAAATATCCTGTGACCGCCATTTTATCGTTTTAACTTATGGATAAGGAAATATTTCTATTTAGTAATTAACACTCCTTATTGAAACGTTTCGGTCGGGATCAACCCTGCCATCTTCAGCTTTCAAAGAAGTTATAAGCCCGAACTTCGTGATATCACTTGTTGGTATCTTTAGTATAATTAAATTCGTTAGACAAATAATGCAAATAACTTGTATTAAAACAAATGATAATTCCATTTTTGTATAAAAAAAAATTAAATATATTCTTTGAAGGGTGAAATTTCATTTAAATGACAGGGTTTTTTTTTTCATTTAAAAAAAAAAAAAACCCTTTTCGGCTACAGAGGCCATTAGGGGTGATAGATTTATTTATTTATTGATAATACATAGTATCGATGGCTACCGGGGGGTGTTCCACACGCCGAGGTCACCAATCCCGAGCTTTCGCATCACTTAACCACAACGATTATGGTGAGTGTTGCTTTTCTCCGTTGCCAGTCAAAATGGCAGGGTTGATCCCGCCCGAAACGTTCAAATAAAGAGTGTTATTACTAAATAGAAGTTCAATTAATTGGCTGCATTCTCTTTCCTATTCAACATTATATAACAATTGTATGGACCCATAATTATCCATCTATACTTCTCACAGCCACTACTTCGAACATATATTAGAATTTTTATTCCTTTTCATTAAATTATATTTGCAATATTACCAAATATTTGTTGAAAAAAAGAATATAATTGAATTAAACAAGAGCGACGTTTCGGTGTATCCTTGTGAATCTTGGAAGTTATTCTGATAACAACTAACATTCCTTAAATTTTAACGTTATCAATCTCGAGATATTTTTATTGAGAAAAACATCAAAAACAACAACAACAATGGCCTTCTAAACAAACAAACAGATAATATTATCACCCATGCCTTAAAAAAATTTTTCATGTAAAATTAAGCTTTTGGTTTTCTTCCTTCTTATGCAGCGCTTGGAGGGTTGCAGCTGTAGAAACTGCAGGGGCGCTAACCATGTCCCTATTTTCAATAAACAAACAAAAAAAAAAATAATAATTTTTTTTTTAACACGTACACTTTTTTCGCATTCACACTCAAATTCAAACAGTCTTTTCGGAACCTTAGGCTATTTAAGACTTTAGACGACAACCGTTATTATTAATATATACAATATATATTGGGGGTCTAGGCATTCTTATTTAAGCCATCTGGTATCCAAATGGCTTAAATAAAATCATCGGACTGCCTGGGATCCGAACCCCCAACCCTTGGTATTCAAGGCAGGCGCGCTACCAACTACGCTAAGCCCGGGGGAAAATAATAATTTAATATTCGGGCCGGGCCTTGAGGAAAATCCGATGGCGCATGGGGGCCTTAAGGAAAGATTAAATTTTCTAAATGCGCCTGTAGATAGGCAGCCAGTTTGAACGATTATTTAGATATTTCGTTTATTATTATATTTAACATCTTTTTCCACGTCTGCCACCTCTGTAGTGTTTGTTTGTATTGTATTGTTGGACGGATAGGAACTCAAATCCGTAGAAAAAGAAGCGAGACTTGTATCTCTGTGCCAAAAACTCTTTCATTATAAACTACGGTGTCTCCCAGTTTTGCAACTTGATTGCTCAATTTTTTTTTTTTTTATTGAAATGATTATAATCCTAGCAATCATTAATTAAGCTCGTATTTGAGTTCTCTTCGCACCGCATTTCTATTCGCCTCCTCCTCCTCCTCCTTCTTCTTCTCCTTCTTCGCTTTTGATTAGCTCAGATATTGTTATCTTAGCTTTTGAACCGTTAATGTTATGGATAAAATGAAAATTTAATCAAGCCCCGAGGGAGAAAGGATCCTCCTTTTCTTCCTACCTACCCTCTATAGCTAGCTAGCTAGCTAGCTATTTATTTATAGAAGAACTTTGTGCAAAAACAATTTCATGTAGTAGTAGTTGGCTTCTCTCTCTCTCTCGTTATTCTTTTAAGAGTTGGCGGTGCTGGTATTTATACACTCTGGTAATTTCCTTTTATTCGATTAAATGTCAAATATTTTATTAAAAAAACAAAAAAATAGTCAATTAAGTTGTAAATCTTTTCCTAAAAAGAGAAGACAGGTTTAATTAGAGAAAGTTGATAAAAAGAAAAGATTAGTTCTCGTTCTTCGTTCACTCTAGGCAAATATTTCTTTTCAATTGGCTCTCATATATAAATATGGATGAATTCTAAATGATCTCATAAGTTTTTAATTATAAATGAAAATGCTGGAGGTATTTTCAGGCCAAATTTTATTACCACCATACAGTCGCGTTTCGGGGGCTCAACACCTGTCTTCATTTAAAACCACATTAGTCCTGATGAAGGGAGGAGTTGAGTCCCCTGAAACGTCGACTGTATAGTGGTAATAAAATTTGTCCTGAAAATACCTCTAGCATTTTCATTTATCGTTCATCTATCTACACCAGGCTTTCTCAATCATTAATTAATCATTTATTAAAAAAATACTGTACAACATTTCTACTGCTTATTCTGTAGTACTGTGCACTTGCTCCGACTTAAGTGATTTTGGGAATGAGTTTTTTTTTCAATTCTTTTATAATACTATATTATTAATAGCGAAGTGGCCGTCTGTCATGTTCTGTTTGACCAACTGTCCGATGGAATTTTTAATCGAAATTTTATAGACAGTATTATGGAGAGTTCAGGAAAAATATTTGGGTCCGCAAATTCTCAAAAGGGGAGGCGAAAAAATTCCAGAAAATGAATTTGCCCATTAGAAAGCATTGAATTATGTCTTGCCTTATCAAAAATTAAAGCCAATTAAAATTAATTAAAATAATTCAATAATTAAAACTCTCAAATGACAAATAATAAAAATTATTAATTATATATGCTAATTAATTTTTTTTTTTTTAATAAGGGTTTTTTAAACTTTCCCCTGCAAAGCTAGAGATTCTGGGTTTAACTTCCAGGGACCATTGGGGGTTTGGTCCACCAGCAAATAAACATGCCCACAGATTTGTTAAATAAAAAAATGGAAATAAAAACAAAATTAAAGTAAATATTTAAAATTATTATTAATTCTTATTTTTATTTATATATATAGCCGGAACGGCTGCCTTTGGCGGGTTTAGCGCATGGCCAGGGACTCTTAAAAATCCGGTTGGTTCTTCCTCTTAAAAATTAATTATATCATTATATTAATATATATATATATATATATATATATATGCGAAGACAAGTTTTCTCGGGTTAAGTCGCGTGGGGTGCTGAGATTTACTCGACGTTTCGGCTCTCCTTTTGGAGCCATTTTCAAGAGAGAAGGAAGTTAGGAGGTAATGGTGGAGGGGGTTGTTTACGGGGTCGCAGTCTTCCTGGTCCCCAGGTCAATTTGGTGGATGACTCAGAGGCGTGGATTGGTCTCTGAGAACTGGAGGAAGGTTGGGTGTGTGTAATTGTGTTCGGTTTAGGTTGACTACGGGGCCTCAATCTGCCTACTCCCCAAGTCGGTGTGTTGGTGGTGTGTTTGGTGGATGCCTCAGAGGTCTGGGTTTGTCTCCTGAGGAATGGACAGTGGTTGGTTCTGTGTAATCGGGTTTGTGTTTGGTTTGGGTTGACTTTGGGGCCTCAATCTGCCTACTCCCCAAGTCGGGGTGTTAGCTCTCCAACAGCAAATCCATCTCAACAAACCAAGCCACGCCCCCAGACCAGGCCCAGCCAACCAGAGACAGCCACGTCACTCCCAAAGCCACGCCCCCAGACCAAGCCCAGCCAACCAGAGACAGGCACGTCACTCCCAAAGCCACGCCCCCAGACCAGGCCCAGCCAATCAGAGACAGCCACGTGACTCCCAAAGCCACGCCCACATGTCCGGCAACAGGTATAAAAGGACCTGCACCTCCGGCTCGCAGTCAGTTACTCTCGGCCTGGGGAGTAGGCAGGTTGAGACCCCGGGAACCAAGAGCTAACACCCCGACTTGGGGAGTAGGCAGATTGAGGCCCCAAAGTCAACCCAAACCAAACACAAACCCGATTACACAGAGCCAACCACTGTCCATTCCTCAGAGACAAACCCAGACCTCTGAGGCATCCACCAAACACACCACCAACACACCGACTTGGGAGTAGGCAGATTGAGGCCCCGTAGTCAACCTAAACCGAACACAATTACACACACCCAACCTTCCTCCAGTTCTCAGAGACCAATCCACGCCTCTGAGTCATCCCACCAAATTGACCTGGGGACCAGGAAGACTGCGACCCCGTAAACAACCCCCTCCACCATTACCTCCCTAACTTCCTTCTCTCTTGAAAATGGCTCCAAAGGAGAGCCGAAACGTCGAGTAAATCTCAGCACCCCACGCGACTTAACCCGAGAAAAACTTGTCTTCGCATACATCCGGTCGCGGAAACCTTCAAGAACATATATATATATATATATATATATATATATATATATATATATATATAAATATATAAAAAATATATATAATTAGATTATATTATTAAATTACAACATAAAATAAATAAATATATATTGGGATAAAGAGCCTTGCCATTCTTCATTCGAAGATTTCCTAGCCGAAGAGAAGCAAAGCAAGGTCTTTTTTAACTTTGAATTAAATTTAAAGGGGGGGGAGCTGCCAATGGAGTTAAGCAATGCTAAGAGCATCTCTTAATCCTGGATGGGTGGCCCCGAGAAACAAGCTGGTTAAACGGCCCCTGTTTCCGAAAAGAGTATTTTTTTTTTTTTTTTTTTTTTTTTTATAAAAAAACATTCACACTTTTTTCTCATTCACACTCACACTCACACACACATTCACACAGTCTTTTCGGCAACTTAGGCCATTTAAGACTTTAGACGATAACCGTGGTAATATATATTATCTATTGTGGGTTGAGGCATTTCTATTTAAGCCATCTGGTATCCAGATGGCTTAAATAAAATCATCGGACTGCCTGGGTCCGAACCCGCGACGTTTGGCATAGGAGGTAGGCACGCTACCTACCATGCCACACCCGGGGGCCGAAAAGAGTAATTAAAAATGTTAATTCCCAATTTGATATTGTTTATTCTCAATTCAAAATATATATCCGGATAAAGGAATAATGTCGCGAAGCCGAAAAATAACACTTATACAGTGTTACACGAATGTAGTTGTTAAAATATATGCATATAAAGATTTTTATTGATATTATTATTTTTTCCTCTTTTGTAATTACATACGCTAAGTGCGAGACAATGCCCCCCCCCCCCTCTTCTATGATTTCTATATTCTAAAATGATTTTAAGAGAGGGAGAGACAGGTTTATTGCTAAAATAATAAATTGGTTTAAATAAAGAGAAAGACAAATTCAAATATTGAAAGACGACGGGATTTTGCTGATTAGCGAGATTTGATCGCCAGCCAATGGGGGATGAACATTTATCCTCTTTATGGCATCCCCCATTCATATTTATTTCTGAAACTAATCGAAAATTATGGATAAAAGAAAAAAAAAAAAAAACTCAGGGCATATATTATATTAAAAGAATTATGAGCGTTAAAATAGGGCATATTTTCTTATCGTCTCAACTAACAAGATTAGGCTTTGACCGAAAAATACAGAAAGGGTTATAAGTCAAAGAGATTCAATAAAACACATTTTTAATTTCTTTTATTTAACTTTCTTTGACTGGCTTAGCTGCCAATGTTTTTTTTTAAGCATTTTTAGACATCTAAGGTCATTTAGACCCCAACCCTATTTTTATAATTAACTTAAAATTAATAAAATCTAACGCAAAGGTCCTGAAAGGTCTATGAATGGTGTAAGTAGTATCCTAAAGGGTTAATACAAAAATAACCATGAAAAAATTACATGCATATGTAAATGTTCATTTTTTTTTTTTTAAATATATAAAAATATAATATAAAACAGATAAGGGCCGTATAACTGGGTCATGGGTTGGGCATGCCTGGTTTAGACACTTTTTCAAACCCTTTGAGTTAGAGTTGCATTTGTTAGACTCAGTTCCGATAAAAACATAGAAAGAATTGACCCATTTCCTGCTCTGTCATGTGTGTCCTCAGTCCAGCCAATTTAATTAACGTCAATTTGAATTAAACTATATACTGTATTTTGCAATATTATATATATATATATATATATATATATATATATATATATATATGTATAATTGAGGAGTGTCCGTTTGTCTGTCCTGTTCTAGGAACTTTTCTCTATACATAAAAATATTTTTATCCTCGAGCCCTTTTCTTTCTCCATTAAATTTAAACAAATTTTTTGCTTTATTAATTGACGTTCAAATACGAATTATTATTATTTGAAGCTAAAACGTCTTAGGAACAATGCTACAAGCAGCAAGAATGGTAAAGTTGAAGAAACTGTCTCAACAACCAAATTTATGAATATAATAATACATGTTTATAAACAAACAGTGCCTCATATTTTCTCAATATGTCTTGGGGCAGGGAGCTTTCTGGGGGGGGAGGCCACGAGCCTTCTGGGGGGCGCCCCTCCCCCCCCGGCATCCCCCTAGTTACGCCCATGCCGACATCAGAATGATAAAGATAAATAAATTAGTTTTTTTTGTCATTTCTCTAAAATTTTAATAATAATTGAATCTTTTTAAACTAGATATTATCAATCATTTAATTTTTGTTTTTCAGATTAAAGTTTTAACAAGTTTTTTTTTTTTTTTTTTTTATTGTATGTTTGTGTTTGTTCTTGAAAAACTTTTGAATGGTTCTTTATTTAATAAAGAAACTTGTGATGGAATTAACATCCATCACTGTTGAATAATCCCTATTGATTTTATTCTTTGCTGGTAGTTACTAAGCTTTTGTCTCAATGTTTGTAAATTACAAAATTGAGATTGTATTTAAATCTTGAAATTCGATATTGAGTGATCACCAAGTTTTGAGTTAAAAGCAAAGGTTCAATAGCAAAAACTTTCCTTCTTAAGTGAGTATTTTAGGACATCGAGACCTGATTGGCATGTTACTGGAAGTAACTCCAAATATTTTATGTAAAATCAAAAAGTACGGAACAATCAAATAAAGAAGTGAGTAGGAAGTAATAATAAAATTGTTATTTGTTTTGTGCTACTGTCAAAGTATCCCAACTAGTAGTCTATATTCTTTAATTATAAGGGTCAAAAAGTTCTCGGAATTGGTTAATTAAGTATATAGACTATAACATTACATTATTTTCCTTCAAAATACTCTCCTTCTGCATCTACAGATTTATTCCACCGTTTATACAATTGTTGGAAATAGTCCTGAAAGCCTTTTTTTGAAAACTCTTGTTGTGCCCATTGTTATATACGGTCAAATTGATTGTTAAGGGCACTTTAGATGTGTGGCTTGAGGGGGACACTTGCAAGTCCCGTGATATTTGAAGTAGGGACTTTAATGAAAGAGTTGAGTTTGGCTTTTAGGTTTTAATAACAATAAAATATTTAACAAGAGTGATGTGGAAGTGACGGTTTATAGGTTGGAGTGATGATAGGATGGAGAGATGATAGGAAGATTGTCTATAGGACAATGGGACTGGGCCGAAGTAGCATATGATAGATCGAATGTTCTAAGTCCAAATGACCCGACCTCAAGCAACCAGACTTTTGACCGACAAGGATTCGGTGTAGACGAGGTTCTGAATGTAAGTCACCTCGCCCACCTGACCTAGGGCGTTTATATTGGGGAGAGGTGATGGGTGTAGGAAGGAAGAGTCTTCCTTGATGATGTTATATTTTAAACTGTATAATTTGTTTTATGCTTTCGTCATTGAAATGTGCTATGCTAGCACTTCTGTTTTATGTCACTAAAGGGTATTTGCTAATAGAGGTCTTTTAATAATTAAATAGGTCTCCTGTTTCTGCCTTTTATCTTTCTTTAAGACTGGACCACATCTGCCTATTCAGTTCCCACGCATAACACTCTTTCCATTTTCAATCATTTCTGACGAATCAGCAAAAACGATGTTCCTTCAATGCCATTTTCAACCGCAGAAACAGGTGAAATATGCTGGTCCAAGATTGGGAGAATATGGATCTGTAGTGGAAGTAAAAGGCAAAAGGCCCATTCTGAACGTCGCGAGAATGCTTGGCCACTCGTAAACTGCCGTTTTTTTCATCACAGAGTTTCCCTCTGCATTTTTCAGCATCTCAAGAATCCGCGAGGATGATTTCTCCAAGCAACACATAGAATTTAATAATGACACACTGCTCTAATGACGACATTTCACAATCCAAAGAAAGAAAGAAACTACGTTTAGATATTATACACCGCACCTCCGAAACAAATTACAACTGCCTGCTGGAAGGCACAGCTCCTTTCCTAGTAGTGATACCAACCTCCCAAACAACAATTTCTCTTATATATGTTCAAAAAACTTTTTATAGTGGTTGATTGAGAAACCGGAGAAATAAATATTTAAACATAGCGTAAAGAAACAGAATTTATTCTTAGTAGAAATATTTACTTAAGCTACCCAATACACAATTGATATTCACAACAGAAATGGAGCAATGCATCATTCCCATAAAATTTTTTTTTTTTATAAAAAACATTCACACTTTTTTTCTCATTCACACTCACACTCACACACACATTCACACAGTCTTTTCGGCAACTTAGGCCATATAAGACTTTTAGACGATAACCGTTGTAAGTAATATATAAATTGTAGGTTCAGGCATTTCTATTTAAGCCATCTGGTATCCAAATGGCTTAAATAAAATCATCGGACTGCCTGGGTCCGAACCCGCGACGTTTGGTATAGGAGGTAGGCACGCTACCTACTACGCCAAACCCGGGGGCTCCCATAAAATTTGAAAGGAATTCTTTTAGATTTCACCCTTTGAAGCTATAAGAGAGTCTCGAGTTATTTTTGTTTTATATCAAATTATTTCGTAGGAACAATCTATATATTTCAATTGTAGATAGATAGGTTATATATTT
>JAKCPI010023817.1:0-10245 GCA_023213315.1 Euborellia annulipes | reverse complement strand
CGATGTTTACCAAAAGCTTTTCAGTTCTTGACCTTTACATCTAGTTTATGTGTGCAAAATACCACAGACATACACACAGACATCATTCCAAAAACTACTTAAATGGATTCAGGGGACCTTAAATCGCATTTGGCAGCTTCAGAATCAGATAATTAAAGATTTTATTTAAAGGAGAAGAAAGGATTAATTACTTTTTTTTAAAATAATTTTCTATTTCCATTTTTCTTGGAAATTCCAATGGATTCTTGACTTGATCTGTCTAGTCGGCAGGCAAAACTTTCGTCAAGACGAAAGTCCACGGATTTGGTCAAATCAGCGGTTAAAACTGCCGCGGTCCAAAGATTTTGCCCATACACGTACGGTTTGGCCCGTGGCGGGCCAACTATACGGGTTCATCTGCGGGTTTTTCCTTTACGTTTGTGAGTGATGACGGTTTTAACCGTGGCGGTTTTAGCCGGCCCGGCAGACAGGTCCGCCCCGGTCCAACCCGACAGATCAAACTCTCCGTTTTTTTAAACGAAATTGATAATGACGGTTTTAACCGTGGCGGATCAACCCGACAGATTGGTCCGCCCCGGTCCAACCCGACAGATCAAACTTTCCACTTTTTTAAGCCAAATTGATAACGAAAGTTTTAACCGTGGCGGATCGACCCGACAGATTGGACCGCCCCGGTCAAAACCGACAGTTCTACCTCTCCGTGTATGCCCAGCTAATGTGTTTGAAGTTTTATAAACATATGCATTTAGTATCAGAGTGTGGAACGCCACTCGGTAGCCATCGGTACTTGTAATTAAAAATTATACAATTAAAGAAATAATCCCTAAATGGCCTCTGTAGCCGAAAAGGGTTAAAAAAAATAAATATATACTTTTAAATAGCAGGGCAACAAATGAATAGGCCAGAATCAATAGCAAAGAATTTTTGAATCAAAAATATTTTTACGTATATACATTCATAAAAAATTCAATATATACGAATAATTTAAAAAAAAAAATTATTTTCATAGCGTTTTGAAATATTTCTACCTTTATCTTCACAAATACATCGTTTCTTAAGATGTCTAATTCCTCCAAAAAATTATTTTGAAAAGACTCAGAAAAGCCTCACGAATCAAGAAATTTTGGCTATTCTAAAACTCAATAAGAAGAAAGAGAACTAAATACCTTCCCTTAAAATTTTCCCAAAGATCAGTATCCGATTTTCGTACTTTCTAGACAATTTGGAAGGGAATGTTCATTATGGAATAATCTAGATGCTGGAGATGATGAAATGACAGAAATTATCCATGAATAATTCTGAGGTAATATAAAATTTAATTAAAGAATATTCAATTATTTGTATAAAAATATTTTTTAGGTCGTATTTTCCTTTAGACCTTGATGTCGAGATTTTGATTCAGATTGAAATAAATATTTTGAGGTCTTCTGAGTTCAAAAAAGTGGGTCCCGTAAAATGGTCTGTTTGTCTGTGAACAAAATATCTTAACACAAAGAGCTAGGATGTTGAAATTTTATATTTAATTTAGGTGGGGCACCTTGGACATAACACGAAGCATTTGAGCAAAATCCACTATTGAATATTTTTTTTAACAATGTCATCCAATCCCAAAAGGATAAACAATTAGATTACTACTTTTAAAATCTTATAAACATTCACATTCAATTAAATTGTGACTGCAGTTGGAATAATTTTTAGAACATTGAGGAGAAAAAAAAGGGGTCTCTTTTACAATTCAACAAGACATATTTGTGCCGGTTAGAAGGCAATATCCGAGAAAGATAGCAAATTAGACGAATTCACTTGCAAAATAGGCAATTCGGGGCTTTATGCCGTACTTTAAAACAAGGTTCGTTTGAACGTTAGCCACTTTGCCTCGTGCCAAGGGAATAAATAAGAAAAGCTTAAAGTACTGGCGGAAAAACTAACTCTTGCTTGAATACTACTTTTAAACAGGAACAAATAGCTTTATGACTTTTTGAATTAAAAGAGATTTTATTCAACTCTCAAAGAGAAAGTGAGACACCCACACATTTTAGAAAATAAATATATGTTGAAACAAAAGGAGTTTAAGTGAAATGACAGTTTCTTTTTTAAGAAAAAGTTTCTATTATTTATAAAGCAACATATATTTATGAAAATAAAAAACTCTTTCTGCAAAAAAAAAAAAAATTTTATAGGCCTATAAGAAATATAAAAAAAAATTTTCTCATGGTACACCCATTAGCGTATCCACAAATTTATAATTGGAGGGTTCCAGGGCAATTTTCCCTCCCCTTCAGACAGTAGAAATAAAAAAAATCTGATGTGACTGGTCGCACAGGACACAACTTTCGATTACCGAAGGTAAAAGAAAGTTGTGTGCTGTCTCTACATATTTATTGATTTAAGGTGCGCGTCTCGGGGTGCTAATTTTGGGAGATTCCAGCGGCCACAATTTTAAAGCTATCGACCTCAAGTTTTTTTTAAATTAAAGCTATTTAAAATATCTACAACTTATAGAAGGCTTTTTTTTGATTTTCTAAAAAATAAATTTTTTTTTTTTAGAATAATAGGATTAAATAAAAGATATTTTTAAAAAATTCGCTCTATATCTTATAGATAATTAAATTAATAATCATTGTGTTAAAAAATAATTAATTTTTTACCCTTAATTAATTAGCTGGAATCTTTCAAATGAAATGTATATCCCTATGGGAAAAACTAACGCCATCTCTTGCCGCCTCGAGTAACTCGGTACTGAATCGTCTTCTAACGGCTTTTCGGGACGCGCACCTTAATGAAGTAAGAGCTTTATCTCTGCTCTTAAAGACCATGCCTTGCATTATTTGTATAACAAGTACCGGTGTATACGAACGCTTTATTAATGAATATTTCATATTAATTTTGTAATTTTTTTCAAAAATATTTTATTAACTAAGCTATCATCTTTTAGTTTAAACGTAAAACTTTTTTCATCTCTTGGTAAAATATGGTTTTAATTTACCTTAAAACAAAATTTTAATTACAAATAATGCATGAGTTCTTGCAATTAGAATTTTTAAATAGCCTACACATGTTAATTATAGTTTGTTGAAATAAGAGAATCCCTCTCCCCTTTATTTGTTAACTTATATATTGTATGTATATATATTTCGGACATAAAGCTGATACAATAAACTCCCCGACATATACGAGAAATTTAATTTAAATAGCAATTATTGTTAACAGCATTAAATATTGACTCATATCCTATATAATAATACAAGTCAATTCATTCATTCTGCTGCTTGCTATCAAATTCATACATAATCAACAACAACAAAGCTATATATTTAAATAATTCGATTTTATTTTATACAAAAAAAAAAAATGAAATTAAATTTCTTTTTAACATTGTTTTATACTTTCTCGTATGCTCTTGCAAGAGTGAAAAAATTCGAATTCTAGATATTGATGATTTAGATCTCACTGAGTAAAAAAATGTAATTTTTTAATTAGGTCTATGTGCGTAATCAAGAAAAAGAAATTCTGTTTCTTCTTCTGAAATTATAGACTTTTTGAATAAATCTATCAACCGGAATTAGAACTTTAACTAATATGCTTTTTCATAGAAATTTTGATATTTATAATTTTTTATCATATGATAAGTTACATTGTTCTAATCCAATTTTGGCTAATAAAAAACAAGTCTTTTTTTTACTTTATTAAAAAAAAAAAAAAAAAAAATATTCGGAGGGCTTTTCGCCTAGCCAGGGGGTGGACCCCTGAACCCCCTTGCTCCCCTTCGTCGAGCAATTGCTAATTTAGAATATTTCTTGTTGCAATGCGAATGTTGAGGGTCTATTACTACTCTTTCCTTTTTTTCAACTGGATGCGTAGCTCTTCCCACAGCCCTAGTCGTATACCTGGAAAGCTTGGACTCAAGAGCTACTAACTTCCTCTCTAATTCCCAAGTTACATTGTTCTAACCAATTTTGGCCAACTTCCCATATTGAAAAAATTTATTTACTACGTTACTCCCTGGTTCATGTACTATATATGTACTTATTTTCAAATAGATTCATTGAAAATTGTGGATTTCTATAGAATATATACATACATACATTTTTTCCCATTTCATTTATATATACTGTATAGAACTATATAGATTTTAACTATTATAAGTAAAAAAATAAAATAATAATTCTCTAGAGAACAATAAAAATATTTTCAGATTAATGCATGAAAAAAGATTATATCTGATGTGTTGTTGGTCCATTAATTTTAATTAGGAAATAAAAAGATTTTGAATAAATTGCGACATCAAATAAAAATTGATTGATTTTATTATAGCTATGTTTATTTAACAAGAAAGTGAGGGAGAGAGAGAGAGAGAGAAGAAATCCGCCCGCATCCTTAAACTTTGAGATGAATAACAAATCAATATCAAGATGAGGGTGTCTTTGAGAGGAATTAAGGGTTAAGGATCAGTGTCAACTGCGTTTTTTTTTTATAAAGATTTTATGCAACCAACACATTTAAGCCCTATATAAGAGGTCGGAAAATCGCTGCTTTCTAAGTCATTTTTTTGCGGCTAATGAATAATATGTAAAGATATATTTAAAATTAATTGACTCTCAAATAAACATTTGAAAAATATTTTGAGGAAAAATCTTAAAATTATTCTAATTTTTTGAATTATTATTATTATAGTTATATTTGAAATTCCTATCCGGATCACCGTTTACTTAGCTCGAAGACTACCTCAAACCCAACCGGCATCTGGCCGTAGCCATCTACCAAGGGTCGCGGGTTCGCATCCCGTCCCAGGCGACAAAATTTATTTAAATTGAATTTGCTACAAATCAATTTAAATAAATAGTGGCGTTGTCTAAATGGCCTCCTATGTCAAAAAAGACCTTAAAAAAAATATATATGTTTTTATTTAATGAATAAATCCCTCACGATTAGAATTTGAACGAGGATCTTATTTGTAGAATCTGACATCCTATATTCCCAGACACGTAGCCACAAAATTTGCCACGGGGGGGGGGGGGGGGGGGGGGTTGGATGATCTGAGGTAAACACTCATACTCCCAAATGAAAAAATTTTAAAGAAAATAAAATATTTTTTATAAATTCTAATTTTTATCATTTTTAAAACTTTAATTTTTTTTTTTTTTAAACATTCACACTTTTTTCTCATTCACACCAGGGGCGGATTAAAGGGGGGGGGGGGGGGCGGGGGGCGATCGCCCCCCCCCAGAAGAAATTCACAAAGTTAAAAAAACTAGTAATCTAAAGAAATTATGATTTCCGCTCTTTAGTTTCAATTGAATTTGTTACCAATCAATTTAAATAAATAGGAAAGGGGTCTAAATGGCCATAGATGCCGTCAAAGTCCTTAAATAAAAAAAAATAAAAAAAAAAAAATCCGCCCCCCCCCCGACAAAATGGCATTAATCCGCCACTGATTCACACTCACACTCACACACACATTCACACTGTCTTTTCGGCAACTCAGGCCATTTAAGACATTTACGATAACCGTTATTTATTAGGGTCCAGGCATTTTTATTTAATTTTCTTTATACTCTATATTTTTCTTATAATTTTTTTTTTTGGGATTTAGGAGGGGGTGGGGGGCGGGGGCTAGATCCCCATATCATCTCCCACTCGCTACCACCCTACCCAAAGTGTGTGCTGAGGTTAGCATGGAAAACTGGAAAAGTTTTACAATTCCGCTTTCTTTAAGAGGGACAGAATAGAATTAATGAATTATATATAAAATAAAATACAGTATTTTTAAATAAGGGCTTTGCTTCAAATGGAAAAATTATATAATAAAAATATAAATTGACAGTAGAGATAGATAAGTATAGATAAACTTTTATACATGGCTTGATTTTTGTTATTACAGGTTGATAGTCTGCAGACCTGATTTTTCTTACTCTCCACTAAGGCTTCTCATCCGTCAGTTGTCAGAGGTAGTTGGTCCAAGCGCTAGTCGATTTTAATTCCAAAACTTTTATTTGGTGAGTAGAGCTTAAAATTTCTACAATTATTAATTTTTAAATATAATATGTAGGCCTATTATACTGAAATATAAATCTTTCACAAATTGAAAGAATTTTTATTAATTGTTTTTAATTCATTGTTTTATGACAATTTGAATTAATGATAGTCTAAAATAGCCCACGAAAAATTCTTTACATATTAAAAAAAAAAGTATCTCTTACAAACAGAATATTGTCTTTTATAGAGATCTTTACTCAGATCCCGCCAAATACTAGCCTATTTTATCTAATGAAAATTATAGTATTTGGCGGGATCTGCGTAAAGATCCTTGCTACTTCAAACTTAGAAATTTTGTTGGTGGTTCGCGTATGTGTTGGGCAGCTTTTGGTCAAATGTGGAAAATTTCTTTGACTTTTCATTCATGCAAAATGAATTCAGAATAATAGAAAATGTCTTGAAAGATAATTTATTACTATTTTCACATCGTCATCTCCGTTTAAAGATAACTTTTCAACAATAAAACGCTCCCGTGTTTACCAGCTGTAGCACTTTTAACTGGTTAAAACACGTGCAAATTTTACAGTGGCCAGCGTGCAGGCCCGATCTCAATCCAATGGAAAACATGTGGGGTATCATTTTTTTTTTTTTTTTTAAACATTCACACTTTTTCTCATTCACACTCACACTCACACACACATTCATACAGTCTTTTCGGCAACTGAGGCCATATAAGACTTTTACGATATCCGTTATTAATAAATATACATATATGGGGTCCAGGCATTCTTATTTAAGCCATTTGGTATCCAATTGGCTTAAATAAAATCATCGGACTGCCTGGGGTCCGAACCCGCGACGTTTGGTATTTGAGGTTAGCACGCTAACCTCTACGCCATGCCCCGAGGGCGTGGGGTATAATTGTTAGACGTATTTACGCCAACAATAAAAAACACGGCCCCATTAATGAATTAAAGGGTGCAATTTTAGAAATGTTGAGCAAATACCCCAAATTAATCTTTTGCTTCAAAAAACTTCTATTCTGTTGACATGTAATAAACTTAATTTATAAAGTAATTTTTTAATGTTATTTTGATATACAAAATTGTGAATTCGAAGACAATTGAAAAACCTGTCATTTAGTGAAAATATTATTTTCCGCCAGTTTTGTTGAACTTTTGAGGTGTAAAAAATAAGCTGTTTTTTTTTAACAATCGATCTATTCTCCTTTCTTGGATATGACAAGATAATTTTGTCGGTTGGTGTTAGGTTGTAATATCACAAAAACGGTATCTCCGAACAAACCCAGTTTGAATGACGAAGATCAATGACAAGGGAGGTTATTTGCTATGCAAGTTCAATTACGGCCAAAGAGGGAGAGGAGAGAGCCTGGCATCTAGGCAGCCAGCCAGCCAGGCTCGAATACAAGAAGGAACTCTGCGATAGATGTGAGAAGGGATGACATTCAACAAGTTGGAGATTGCCATTAACCACTTCCCCTTCCACGACTTGTTTTTTTTTTTTTTTTTTTTTTTAAAGAATATCGAAGAGTTGAAAAAAATATTACGGATAATCAATTTTCATTGATTTGCACTTTACATTAGAGCATCTGCTCTGTTAGGCGTACTCCAAACAAGTGTTTGTTTGTTTTTTTTTTTTTAACATTCACACATTTTTCTCAATCACACTCACATACATTCACACAGTCTTTTCGCCAACTCAGGCCTTATAAGACTTTTGACGATAACCGTTATTTGTATCATCATACTATATTATAATTGCCTAAGACCGTGTCCGATGTGTGAAACAACCAATCAGGCCTCAGGGATAGCGCCATGGTAACAAAATATAAATATTTACCCATGTTTGCGATTTTTTTTATTTATTTACACTTTGAATTCTAAAATATCGGCGTAAATCTTTTGTCTGTGTACCGGGAGAGTCCCGGAAAGGATATGATTCACAAAAAATCTTAAGTTCATGAATAATTAACCGCTAAAATAATCTCTACATATAAAAATGAAAAGGGAAAATGTATGTACCGGTATGTATATAAGTAGGCGAGCAAGGGGTCCAGGGGCGCAGCCCCTGGCTAGACGGAAAGCCCCGCCGAAGGCGGGGCTTTGCGTCTAGTCTATATATATAATAGAGAGCAAGAGAGTGAAAGCGATCATGTTAAAAATTCTATATTGATGGAAATACATGTTTTGGAGGTCACATGAGTCAAAAAAAGTAGATCGGGCAAATTGGTCTGTGTGTGGACATTTTTAAGCATGAAGAAAATGAGCTAAGAGGTTGAAATTTTATATTTAAGTTATGCACCCTCCTAAGTCGTGAAAATAAGCGTTTGAACAAAATCGGCCAAAAAGTACTAGTATTTTACTGAGGTATTTTTCAGTTTTGTCTCAAAATTCGCTCCAACGATTTTGATTAAAATTCATAAATCAATTATTTTTTAGTTATTCTTCAAAATGTCCTTATAAAATTTTCCGTGAAAATTTTTTGAAGTACATTTACTAATTTATTTCAGATTTTTTAAATTCATTTTCCGGCTCTTCCTTCCATAGAGCCAATATTAATTCCCAATGGGAATTTGAATGTTAATTTCAATTCAAAAGGAACTTTTTACACACTTAAAAAATTTTGTATTTATTTAGGATTCTCTATTGAGTATAAAATATGAGATTAAAATTTTTAAAAATAGCCATAGTTTATTTCAAGCAGTCAACATTTAAAAGCAAGTGGTCAAGTTTGGAACTAAGGTGCAAAGGGAAACTAGGAGTAGGCCTACTATTAGAATCGACCAGATCGATTAATAGATATTTTTAACTTCAACATTTAAACAATTAAATTTACATAATAAGTAATTGAAACAGAAGATAAAGGTTTAAAATAAAAATATGAGGCCATTTAGATTATTTAAATTAATTGGTACCATTATAATTTAAATAAATTTTAGAATGGTCGCTGAATATTTTATATGATTTAAAAGCAGTGTGAAAATTGAAAAAAATTAAGTTTTTTTACTTTATTCAATGACTTTTATGATTTCATCAATAATAAACTGATCAAAAGACGGATCAGAGACGAGTAGTGAAACCTGTTATATAGTATCGGAAAATATGAATATATAAATAGTAATGTCGGGAGGCAGCCTTAAGAGAATCTGAATCAAAGAGAATCAAGTCAAAATTGATCTTTTAAATAGCTTTCAATATTCCTTTTTTTTTTATTTTTTAATCCCCAGAATAGAAGGCCAAAGTTTTGATCAACACACTGACATATAATCCCACTTGAAAAGATTTATGAGAGATGAGAGAGATAAGAGAGGCCCGAAAGAGTGAGAGAGAGAGAGCTAAGTAAAACTATCTCCCAACAACATTTCAAGAGAGGGAATTAATATAACAAGTGCATAAAACTTCCAAGATTGGTTCCCTTAAAAGAATGTTGAAATTCTAAAACTTTAGGCAGCGGCGGCGGATGTACTAGTACTAGTCTAAATTTAATTTGTAAATTTATTTAAGAAGAATCTTCTTTTTGGATAGATATAAAAGAAACAAGGCGGAGGCTTAAAGGGTAATAAATTAAATTTTTTTTTTTCTCCCCCTAAGTTTTTTTTTTAAGGTGAAAATAAAATAAATATACGTTCATAAAATATTTAAAGTGAATATAAAAAATTTATCTGAAAAAAAGTTATATTTTTATTTGAAGATAAAAAAATTGTGAATTTAACAAAAAAAACAGTTTTTTTATAAAACAAAAAAAAATACGATAAAATAAATTAATACAGAGATCAAGTTCAAATACCCCCTCCCGCCGAAATCCTGAAAAATTACAAACTAAGAGAAATACAAACAAGCTTATATAGAAGAAACATTATGTTAAAATAAATAGCCTAAAAAATATTTTAGATTCTTTACCAATTTTTTAATTTTGAGAAGGGATCATCCATATCCCGCGGGGAAAATTTTCTCGCCAATTCTGGTAGGAATATGGCACAATTGGGCCAAGCCTCGGACCAGGCTTTGGACCAATCGTGCCGAGCATTGGGCGAGGCTGGGGCAAGCCTTGTCTAACCATTGGGCGAGGCTTGGTCCAAGTCTTTGAATGATAACAATGTACCCAGCCTTGGGAATCAAAAAAACCAAGGTTGGCCCAAGCCTCGAGAATCAAAAAAAAACCAAGGTTGGCCCAAGCCTTGGAAAACAAAAAATGGATGGTCGATCCAAGCCTCGAGGAAAAAAAGTTGTTTCTCGAGAAATTTGAACT
>JAKCPI010023816.1:0-15010 GCA_023213315.1 Euborellia annulipes | reverse complement strand
GTTGTTCACTTCGATCAAGACCACAAGATGTACAATTTATAAGTATGGCAAAATATTTATATTTTGTTACCATGGCAACCATTTCTCCTCTTTCCTATGAAATACAAGAGTAAAGTGGTCTTCAAACAATTTTCAGGACAAAATGAGAATATACATTTTAAAGAGCATCTAAAAAATAATTGATTTTTGAATTTTAATCAAAATCTTTAGAGCGAATTTTAAGAAAATCTAAAAAAACTGAAAAGGTACATCAGTAGAGTACTAGTACTCTTTGGCCGATTTTGTTCAATTACGTTCCAGGAAGGTACCTAATAAAAATTTCAATCTCCTAGCTCTTTTTTGTTCTTGAAATATTTTGTTTACAAACACACACACAGACAGACCATGTTTTTGTATTCAGGGGACCTCATAACGTGTATATCCATCAAAGCAGTACATTAGAAGTTACATTTTTATTACGTATATTTTTTTTTTAAATGGAATCTAATATAAATATGAGATCCATCCAATGTAATTGTGTTGTTGATCTCGATTCTCCCCTTACTTACTCGATGTCTATGTCTTTCATTAATGCTTTAGTGCTTTTGACAAAACGCCAGACAACTTGGCGTAGTTTAGTCAGAAGTAAAGGGCAATCAAAAACAAACAAATTATCTATTTCATTCACTACTTGTTCAGACAAAAAAAAAAAAAAATTAGGTCAAAGAATTTTTCATGAGTTTTTTTTTCTTCTAAGTTTATATAGACATATATTAGATTGTATATGGTGTTGCATGCGTATAAAGATAAACTCAGTGAGTGAATGACACTTGGAAGGATATCCTTAGGATTAGCTTTCATGCAATCATCAAAGGCAAAGGCGATAGAGCCATGAAAATGAAAAAAATATTATCTTTTCTTAATTGGGAGCTTGCAAGGCTAAAAAAATTTACATTGAGAAAGAATAAGAAATTCACACACACATAACACAGTATTTTCGACAACTTAGGCCACTCAAACTTTTTTAACCGTTATTTATTAATATATCTATCTATTGGGGGTCCAGGCATATTTATTTAAGGCATATGATATCCAAAAGGCTTAAATAAAATCATCGGACTGGGATCCGACCAAACTCGCGACCCTTGGTATAGTTACATCTGATCTCTCCTGGAGCAACCACATCTCTTCTGTGGTTAAATCTACCGCAAGGAAATTGGGTTTCCTATTCAAAACGAAGCGTTACTTTTCCTCCCAACAACTCCTAATCCTCTATAAAGCCCAAATTCGGCCGTGTCTCGAATATTGTTCCCACCTTTGGCGAGGGGCGTCGAAAGACGCTCTCTCCTCCTTGGAAGCCATACAGAGGCGTGCAATTAGACTGATAGGTGATTCTACCCTTACTGCATCCCTACAGTCACTAGATCATAGAAGAAGAGTATCTTCGCTATCTCTCTTCTACAGGTATTACCATGGTCAATGCTCTGCCGAATTAAAATCAATTATCCCACCCAATGCAACATATTCACGGAACACAAGAGAGGCATCTTCCCAGCATCCCTATGCTGTTCAGATCACGACTAACAGAACAAATCAATTTCATTCTTCCTTTGTCCCCATGACCTCCCGTGATTGGAACAAGCTCCCTGCGTCTATCTTCCCCAAAACCTACAATCTTCAGACTTTCAAGTCTAACCTCAACAGGCATCTTCTCAGTTCCCGCAGTTGAGTTTCCCCTTTATGCTTCTCCTTTTGTTTTTATTTTCTTCCTGGCTGCATGTGACTATTGGTCATTATAGGTCTTCGGACCTTATGCACCCATTCCAAAAAAAAAAAAAAAAAAAAAAAATAGAAGACTAGCACGCTAGCAACTACACCAAGTCCCGAGGGCTTAACTCATAGTTTCTCAACCTTATTTTGCTAACCGCCCCCTTTAGAATATGTTTTTTCCTAGAGTTCCCCCTCCCCCATTTTAATTTTACTTATCACCTGTCGAGAATTTAAAACAGCACGATTATATTTAAACGTGTAATATTATTTTATAGTAGCAAGATAGGATATGACCTATCCTATTTCTGAGTTTAAAATGAAGAATGAAAGAAGAATGTTTCAATGGAAGCAATTAAGGCAGAACGCACACCAATTGAGCAAAACATTTTGCTCAATGCCAACGCACACCGATTAGGCAAAATGTTTTTGCCATTGAGCATTTTTGCCTAATCGGTGTTCGTTGGCATTTTTTGCTCAATAACAGAACATTTTGTCCAATGCCAATGCACACCGTTTGAGCAAAACGCTCAATGGCAAAACATTTTGTTCAATGATGTCGAATCATATCCAATTGTTTTGTATCCTCAGTGTGCATTGACCCATAGAAAAGCATTGAAAAAAACAACAGTTTTAGGCAAAAACGTTTTGTTCGAAAACGTTTTTGCTCAATTGGCGTGCGTTCAGCCTAAAACGCATCATAGGCGTAGCCACGGAGGGGGGTTGAACCCCAAACCCCCCCTCCCATGGGACTCATGACTAGATATTTAAGCTCTACAATACAAATTATATAAGGTAAGAGAAAGTAAAATATAACAACAATCTAGCTAAAAAAAAACAAAAAAATGATTTTAAAATACCCTAAAATAATCTTGAAATTTTCAAATGTTTGAAAAAATTTTCTTGAACCCCCCCCATCAAAAATTTCTGGCTACGCCTATGTTAGTTATATTGAGGAATATTTTTATTAACATTAAAAAGACATAAATGTATGACATAACTAATGAGGTGGTTGAATATTATGCATTATAAGGAGTTTGTTAATATCAGGCTCGATTTTAATTAAAAACAACCGTAATTTTTTAATCTGCCCCCTTCTGCGCCATCTCAATGCCCTCTAATTTTCTCTGAAAGTTTCAACAGCCCAACATGGGGGTGTTATCGCCCACATTGAGAGCCTATGATTTAGACTAACATTGTCAGTAGTAATTCCATTTTAAACAAGGAGATTTTTATTTCTAAAAATCAAAAACTTGTTTGTGTTATATATAGATAGTATTAAAGCATCTCTCGAGTGAATTTATTAACTTTCATATGACTATATTTAACAATAAAAATCATTTTGAAAATACAAAACCGGTCTTTTCATTGCTTGACTCTAACCAATAATCTTCATCCAACTAAGGCATCGAATCACCTGATTTCTTTTCTTTTTTAACAACTTTTCCTTTAAGAAATTTATTAAAATTGAGATCAACATTGATTTTTCTAAAATTTAGAAAAATTAAATTATATAGGCCTAAGAATATAAACAAGGAAAGTTGAATTATTTATCAGAACTTTAGAGAATAATCTCAATATACACGTTTTTTCTTTCAAGTTAGGAGGTTGTCCCATTTGAATAGAGTTTCTTTGTGGGCATTTAGAGAACTCCTTTCGAAGTGGCCTATTAATAAAAGCTTTTTAACATTCCAGAAGAATAATTATTAATTTTTTTTTTTAATTCGGGTATATTTGATTTATGCACATTTCTACTTCATAGGAAAGATATAAAAATTACTCCAATTCTTCCTGGCTTAGGTCAAGGGCGGTAAGAGAAAAATTGAAATTGAAAATAATTTGAACAAAATCGGAGTCAAAAATTTTTCTGGGCATAAATGGATTAAGAGCTCTGAATACGATCCTAAATGTATCTGAAACATTGAGCACAGGGCCGGATCTAGAGGGGAGGGGGGCAGTGGGTACATGGGCCCCGGACGGCAGATATCAGGGGGCGGCAATTAAAGAAAGATTTACTATAAAAAAGGTAAAATGATAAGAATTTTGTATAGAAAATGTTTAAGGAGGGGCGGCAAATTAGAGTTTGCCCCCCCCCCCTAAAAAATCTCCTAGTTCCGACCCTGATCGAGCATAATTCAATAAATAAAACTTTGCTCTTTTAATACCTTCATAAACGTTATACACCTTTCAAATATGAAACTAAATCAGGTCCATTCTCTAAAAACGGACGTTAAAATTTAAAATAAACAAATAGGTGTTAAAAAGTAATGTAAAACTGCGTTAAAAAATGATATCCAAAAGAACTTCCTTGACTCAAATAGCTATTCTGTAAACAAAAATTTAAAGCCAAAGTGTTAACATTTAGTAAATAGTGTTAAAAATTAATGCCATGTCTAGGGGGTGTCTTTAATATTTTAACGTCGTGTTTAAAATAAACATGGCGTCCTTAACCTAAAAAGTAAGGTTATGATTTTGATAGCGTTGAAACAAAAGCAACATGTTAAAACTTTGTTTAAAGAATAGCATTTTTTAACACTGATTGTTTTTACATTACTTTTTAAAACCCATTTGTTTATTTTAAATTTTAACGTCTGTTTTTAGAGAATAGACCTGAATAAAAGTTTAAGATTAAACATTAGATATGGATTTCTCAATTATAATAGTAGACCAGAGAAAAGATCTTATAATTGAAATATAAACGAAAAAAATCTGGTGTGACTGGCGCACAGCACACAACTTTCTCTTACCTTCGGTAATCGAAAGTTGTGTTCTGTGCTTGTCACACCAGATTTTTTGTGTCGACGTGTATTTAGTTTCCGACCATAGGGTACGATTAAATTCAAGATGTAAAATTTATAAGTATGGGAAAATATTTATATTTTGTTACCATGGCAACCATTTCACCTATCTTTTCTATGGAGTACAAGAGTAAAGTGGTCTTCAGAAGATTTCAATGACAAAATGAGAATATACATTTTATAGAGAATCTAAAAAATAATTGATTTTTGAATTTAAAAAAAAATCGTTGGAGCAAATTTAGAGAAAATCGAAAAAAACTGAAAAAGTGCATCAGTAAAGTACTAGTACTCTTTGGTCGATTTTGTTCAAAAGCTTCGTGTCACGTCCCATGGGGGTGCCTAACTTAA
The DNA here is from genome assembly GCA_023213315.1 of Euborellia annulipes. NCBI lineage: Eukaryota > Metazoa > Arthropoda > Insecta > Dermaptera > Anisolabididae > Euborellia > Euborellia annulipes. The sequence continues at coordinate 10,118 of JAKCPI010023816.1, read as the reverse complement.
ATATAAAATTTCAACTTGCTAGCTCTTTTCGTTCTTGAGATATTTTGTTCACAGACACACAGACAGACACACACACACACACAGACAGACCATGTCGCGAAAACCACTTTTTTGGATTCAGGGGACCTCAAAACGTGTATATCCATCAAAATCTCGACATCGAATTTTTGACATGAAACCAATACTTTCTCTCTCTATATATTAACATATATATAGAGGTAAGAGAAAGTAAAAAAACCCACTGCCAGACATGAATGCATCTTATCTCTCTATTGTTAATAAAGAAATACGTAGGCCTATATGGTATTTTATGGCTCGTCTTCTGATATATGCATCAATTCAAGTACTTGGCTAGAGGTTGTCGAACTTTAAATAAAAGATTTGCCTATCATCATCTTATTAAATAAATAATACGAATAAATTTCAAAAAGAAAATTACAATTTGAAAAATACAAAAAGAGTGTGAAATTATAAATTTTGTTATTATATAGCCCGGCGTAACTGTATCTAGATCGAATTTTTTTTATTCTTATTATGTTTAAATAAAAAAAAAAAACACTAGTAATCTCTACTAGAGCACGTGTGCACGTGTTAGTATAGAATCAAATTGTTTCAACACGATTGATAAATTACGAGAACAAAAGAGTTTAACACGTGTTCTTCATGTTCGTTTTAACTAGAGTCCCTTTAAGTATTGGAAAAATAAAGATTTGAGTTGGTTGGGTTTAAGGATGTCTATTTCTAAATAGGGCCCAAAATTTTATTTATTTTATTTATTTAAACGACATTTAAAAGGTTTTTTTTTCTATAATCTAAACTTTGAAAAATTTCGAGATATGTGCATTGTATGGGATATTATTATACAGGGTGTAACAAAAGTGAAGAAACATGTGATAAAAAAAGCAATGTGGGGGCGGATAAAATAAAATATTATATGCCCCCGAGTTTGGCGTAGTAGGTAGAGTGCCTACCTCGTATACCAAACGTCGCGGGTTCGGACCCAGGCAGTCCGATGATTTTATTTAAGCCATTTGGATACCAGATGGCTTAAATAGAAATGCCTGAACCCACAATTTATATATTAATCACAACGGTTATCGTCTAAAGTCTTAAATGGCCTGAGTTGCCGAAAAGACTGTGTGAATGTGTGTGTGAGTGTGAGTGTGAATGAGAAAAAAGTGTGAATGTTTAAAAAAAAAAAAAAAAAAAAAAAATATTATATACACCATTAATTATGAAAATAAAATACAATTTTAATTAATAAAAATGGCAGCAAATTTTCAAATTATTTTCATTAATACATAAATTGAGGTGCGCGTCTCGGGGGTGCTAATTTTGGGAGTTTCCAGCGGCCACAATTTTGAAGCTATCGACCTCAATTTGAAGCCCTTTTTTTGATTTTCGAAAAAATAAAAAGTTTTTTTTAGATTAATCGCATTAAATAAAAGATATTTTTAAAAAATTCGCTCTATATCTTATAGATAATTAAATTAGTAATCATTCTGTTAAAAAATAATTAATTTTTTACCCTTAATTAATTAGCTGGAAACTTTCAAATGAAATGGAATAAATCCCTTGTATTTATATGGGAAAAACTAACGCCATCTCTTGCCGCGTAGAGTAACTCGGTACTGAATCGTGTTCTAAAGGCTTTTCGAGACGCGCACCTTAACACGGTTTCTCATTGATTTTTTAATTTTTATATTTCACTAGGAGACCAATTTTGTTTTTTTTCAATTACCAAAATGTATTTTCGAGTAGAATCTATAAAAAGTCAATTTACTGAGCAAACCGAATCATATGATTAAAAGCTATAGATTTTTTCCAAAACATTTTTTTAGATTAAATCTAATATTTTTAAATAAACTATGTTTTAATAGTCTTAAAAGAGTTAATTTTATAGTAACACAAAAAAGTAATTTAGAAAATTTGGAAAAAAAATTGGTTCCTTGGGGTACTTTTAAGGTAACACCCTGTTATTTCATTACATTTTTCGAAGTTAATAATAGATTTTTATATTTGTTTTCTTACACCCTGTATAAACAAAGAGCTTCGAATAAACTAGTCAGGAATCTCACATTTATGTAAATCAGAAAATTACTTTTGTATATTCTGAGTTTATTTCCTTCCCCCTCCTAATAACATAACAACATTGATTAGTTGATACTTGAATTGAATTTGAGATAGTAATCCCACTTCTACCATTTTTTGATAATACTTAATCTTCTATGTCAACAGATTAAAAAAATGGGAAAAAATTATATTATAAGCTTAGACATTTAATTATCATTTTGTCCCATCTGGAATCTATTTTTTTTAGAGTCTTTTCTGTTTCTTAGGCCATTTACGATACTTAAATATTAATTATGATATACTATGGGGGTTTGATATCCAAATGATTTAAATAAATATCATTAAATCTTCCATCCCACCATCCTTCAAAAAAAAAAAAGTTTGAATGAATGCGCATCAGAAGAAAAAAAAAAAATTTTTTAAGCTAATTAAGAGCTAGTTATTTTAATAACGAAATGTGCTGAGACTATACCGGTAGATCTATAACAAAACTACAGATCTTTAACTTGAAAAATAGACTATAAGATGTCGTTCAGACAGCAAGTTAAATAGAAACATTAAAAAAATGAAATACGCCTATATATAGGCAACCCACAACTCCGGCAATAGATTTATACCAAGAGTAATTTACAATTAGAAACCAGGGCGGACCACGCATGCTCAGATGTTAATTCTGACTGGAAATTAACAATTGAGCATGTGTGATTCACTCTAAAGCTGCTCTGGAGCAATTAATCGATATATCAGTGGGTAAGACGCATGTGCAGCAGGACTTTTTGACCTGCTCCAATAAAATCTAAAGGTTGCTTAAACAAAAAATCTGGTGTGACTGGCGCATAGCACACAACTTTCTCTTACCTTCGGTATCAAAAGGTGTGTTCTGTGGTTGTCACACCAGATTTTTCGTGTCGACATATATTTAGTTCCCGACAGTACGTAACATTTGAATTTAGATGTAAAATTTATAAGTATGGGAAAATATTTATATTTTGTTACCATGGCAACCATTTCTCCTCTTTTCTATGTAGTACAAGAGTAAAGTGTGCTTCAAACAATTTTGAGAGCAAAATCAGAATATACATTTGAAAGAGCTTCTAAAAAATAATTGATTTTTGAATTTTAATCAAAATCGTTAGAGCGAATTTTGAGAAAATCGAAAAAAACTGAAAAAGTACATCAGTAAAGTACTAGTACCCTTTGGCCAATTTTGATTAAAAGCTTATTTTCTCGGTCCCGGGGGTGTTTAACTTAAATTTAAAATTTCAGCCTCATAGCTCAATTCCTTCATGCTTAAAATTGAACACACACACAAACACAGACAGACAGACAGACCATGTCGCGAAAACCATTTTTTTTGGATTCAGGGGACCTCAAAATGTGAAGATCCATCAAAATCTCGACATCGAATTTTTGACATGAATCCAATACTTTCTCTATATATATATATATATATTAGGGTCCGACCGAAACAAGATTTTCAACCGAAACCGAATATTCGGCCTCAACTTTAGTTTCAGCCGAAACCGAATTTCCTATAAAAAATTTTTTTCATTTTATCTTTTACTTTCTCTTACTTATGTATATATGTAATATATGTAATGTCATATAACCTCATGGAAAAAGGGGACATTTTCATCATTCCTTGAGCCCTTTAATGAAAGCGATTATTAAAAATTTTTTTTAAACTTCACTTCTATTGAGTAATAAAATTTACTGAATAAGAGAATAAGTCATTGTATTTAAAAGTATTTTCCCTTTTAATTATATTACCTTTACCGTGTGTCCTTTTATTTTGGCGGAGGAGGCTTTCTTTCATACACACACACTAGTGATCCAACTCAGACACAGACCTATCGTCTTGAATATTTATTTCTAATTAACTACAATTCTAAAAACATTCACATTCTCGGTGCTTTGTTTTAATAGATTTTCTTTGTTTTAATAAAAAAATTTTAAGAATAAAAGAAATAAACGTTTCAAAGAGTAGAATTTGATATTGGTTTTAATTATTATTATTATTATTTTAATAATTAACCAAAAGAATTCGTCTGAAGCTCTCGTGTCATTAATCCTAAGTCGTTAATTGTTGTATTTCAAAAATTATTATTATTATTTCATTCATTAACCAAAACAATTCAGCTGAAACTTCTCTGTCATTTATTTTGAGATTATTATTTTTGTACTTCAATAATAATTATTATTAATTTATTAATTAACCAAAACAATTTACGTGAAGCTTCTCTGTCATTTATCTACTACTATCCCACTTATTTTCTATACTTCTGTAGCGCGCTCCTGATTGGTCACTTTTATTAATTAATTACTAATTAACTACTTAATCAAAAAATTCCAAACATGGATTATTGGGCTCAGAATATTTTTCTCTTTCGATCCCAACAATGGGGGGCGTGACACCTGGAACACCCGGTATATAATTTCTTATTTATTAAAACATTTTTGACATATGCAAGCTTGGATTTTAACGAAAACGGCACCAATTCCTTTTGTTTAAGGCCCCCGGCAATTAATAAAAGAGGAAGTTTTTAATTCTAAATTAAAGTATTCTGTCAGTTTGAAATAAACTTACCGTGGTCTTCTCGTCCCGAAGGCGAAGACCGTCGATGGTGATGTTAATTGAGATTCGCTGCTTGTGTTCGCCAGCGGCCCGGATGGCCATCTTGAGGTCAGCGAGTGCGTCTTGACACATTCGGTCTCCACGAGCTTCCGACACCTCCAGGATGCCGATGAGCTTCGCCTTGAAAGACACGCCTTCACCAAGAAATCTGGATGGCGCATTCTTGTCTGCAAAACGAAAAATAATAACAAATAAGATTGGCTGTGCTGTGTTAAAAAAAATTATTGTATTGGTTATAATTTACAGAAGTATACAGGGAGGTGCATTTAAATGAACTGGCAAGAAATTTTTCATAGGTACTCTTTCTAGAAAGGAGAGAAAGGGATAGGGAGGTAAGCCTTGAAGTTAGGCAACCAAATCACTCAGCTGTGTTAAGTGTTGTCTCAAAAGCCCTTAAATTCGATTAAGAAAAGATATCACATACATGTATAACTAGTGTTTTTTAACAAAAATTTATCTTAATTAGGCTAGTTGTCAATTTATTTTTATCTTTCAACAGTATTATCCTAAGTTGAGGTAAATTATTTTGTTCTTTCGTCATTTTTACTATATCAGTTGTTTTTATTTCTATTTATTAAATTAGTTTTTAATAGTAGACTATACTTAAAAAAAGCATTTTCTCTTTAATCAACCTTAAAACTTCAAATAATAGAAAATTTAGAAAAGGAAATAAATTTATTTGAACAGCTCTTCTGCTCCCTATTCCTTATCGTTTATCGTGAAATATAGGACACCATTCAGATCCCCTCTTTGAGGTCACAATTTGCACTCTATAACCGAGAGAGATAGAGAGAACTTAATTTGGATCATTTCTCTTTAACTCTTTTTCAAATAGAAATTAATTTTATTATTATTAATGAATTAAGGAAGGAGAGTAGTAAAATTTTTTTTAACAAATGGAGAGAGGTTTCATCCATTTAATTAAAATAAAAAATCAAAATCTTTATAATTAATTCCCATTTTTCTAATATTTATTTTTAAAAAATCTGGTGTGACTGGCGCACAGCACACAACTTTCTCTTACCTTCGGTAATCGAAAGTTGTGTACTGTGCTTGTCACACCAGATTTTTTGTGTCGACATATATTTAGTTCCCGACAGTACGGAACATAAGAATTCAGATGTAAAATTTATAAGTATGGCAAAATATTTATATTTTGTTACCATGGCAACCATTTCTCCTATCCTTCCCTATGAAATACAAGAGTAAAATGGTCTTCAGAAGATTTCAATCGCAAAATGAGAATATACATTTTAAAGAGCATCTAAAAAATAATTGATTTTTGAATTTAAAAAAAAATCGTTGGAGCAAATTTTGAGAAAATCGAAAAAAACTGAAAAAGTACATCAGTAAAGTACTAGTACTCTTTGGCCGATTTTGATTAAAAGCTTATTTTTCCGGTCCCGGCGGGTGTTTAACTTAAATATAAAATTTCAACCTCATAGCTCAATTCCTTCATGCTTAAAATTGAACACACACCCACACACCCACCCACACACACACAGACAGACCATGTCGCGAAAACCACTTTTTTGGATTCAGGGGACCTCAAAACGTGAAGATCCATCAAAATCTCGACATCGAATTTTTGACATGAATCCAATACTTTCTCTCTATATATATATTACATATATACATAGGTAAGAGAAAGTAAAAAAAGTTTAATATAGCATGCAATAAAATTCAATGGTAATTAGTATTAAAGAAACAGGTTAAAATACTAATTGACCTTTATAGTAAAATGTTCAAGATAAACATCACTCATATTAATTAACAATGACTTCTGATTAATTCAAATTAAGTTGTGTAAAATACAAAATTTTTGGCTGCTCGATTATTCTACAGTAAAAATACACCCATAAAATACTAAAAATGTTTATAGATTAAAGGTTAATTTTTTGTGTTTAAGGGGGGGGGGGTTTGAGCCCCCTGGGCCCACCCTGAAATAGGTAATTATTATTAAAGATTTTGAATTAAATAAAATGCAAGACCCTCGTGTCAATGTGGTAATTGGATTGGAAAATAAATCACGACCAAATTGGGCTAACAGCCAATTTCACCGGAAGGAAGGATTAATGTGCTAGTGTGATCGAAAAAGATAAAAAAAAAAAAAAAAATTGTTCAAAACCCTAAAGAACTTGAAAAAATGTATATCAAATGAGTTGGCTGCCAATTAATTAACGATGTCGAAAAAGACCGATGCATCCTCTTCAAATGCTTAAGGTTAGGCCTATAATATTTATTCCTGTGATTAGGTGCGTAGCCTGGGAAGGGATAAGGAGTATATGAATGTGTTTATTAAAGTTTTGTGGTTTGAATTATTATTTTTAGGGGAATTTTTAAATAGAGACTATATTTTTGAATTAATTATTTATTAAAAATATAAATACTGTACAACGTTTCGACTGCTCATTCTGCAGCTACTTGCTCCGATTCAAGTGACCCACATGAAGCACATGTTCACAGTACTTGGGAACAGCTGCAGAATAAGAAGATATTAAAAATTCCCCTAATGAGTATATGAATGTTCAAACCCTCATCGAAATTTAAAATAAAAATAGAGTAATACCGGTATATGTTAAAATTTTAAATACTGTTAGGAAAAAATTTTATTATATTTTTTTTTAAATTTGATAGCGATTGTTTTCATATTACTTTAATATTGTATTTATATTGTTTTGGTTTTGTTTTCATATTGTAATGATTTTGCTTTTGTTTTGTTATTGTATTAACTTTGCTTTCGTTTTGTTTTATATTGTATTAATTTTGTATGGTTTATGTTAATTTTTATGTATTTATTTTGTAGACGTTTTGGCCCAATGGCGTGTGGCTAAACGGGCGAAATAAAATTAAAAAAAAATTGATAGGGAGGGGAGAGTAATCGCACAGATCACCCCCTTAAAAACTTTCAGGCACCAGTTTTGTCTGTGACTTACATTCAAAATTCATAATTAATGAGCAAATTACGTGAAAAAAATTTCTAAGTAATGAAAATAAATAACAATATCTGTCAAAACTTTTTGGGTAGAAGGGATCTTTAAAAACAGCACCATGTCGTCTGATGTCCTTGCAGCAAAAACCCTCCTTAGGATAAGGGGTATATACTAACTGTAGATTAAACAAGCAGCTCTCTCAGCAAAATATTTGTTGAAAGTGGTCAGCACCGTAACGTGTAGGTGGTGCCCCCGCACCAAATCTCCATTTCCCGATTTTTAATAATAAAGATTTATAGTTATGTTATTTATATGTTATTAAAATTTGTATTATGTTCTTATATTAGTTTTATTCATACTATGTTATTGTATTAATGTTTTTATATTAGTGTATTTATGACTCTTATTTATATTGTGTTTTGATTTTTGTGCGGTTTAGTACATGCATTTTATATACGGTAATTTAATTTATATGTATATTTTTTGTAATGTATGATATTGTAATTTTTGTATTTGTAAAAGGTAAACCAACCCTGAATAAAAAAAAAAATAATAATAAAGATAAAATTTTGTGTAACAGGATTTCGTCAATTAAAAAAATGCGCAGTAGAAGAATTAAAATAAAATCAAGGTAAGTTTTTAAACGATATATAAAAGTGCAATTTCAGCAATTTATTTGTATTACATACGAGAATGTGCACATGTCACGTGGCTAGCAAGGCCAGAGAAGGGTTGACTGACCCCTTCTAGATTGGCACAGGAAGTGAGTGAGTGCTAAGTGCAAGGGGAGAAAGGGAGTAAGGGTGCAAGGGAGCAAGGGCACAAGGGCGTACGAGCTGAGCGCCTCTCGACTGCTCTCTCGCCTTTAAGCCCCTTGGCCAGCAAGGCCAAGTGAGAAAGAAAATTTATAAAACAAATCTATTTATAAAATATGTTTAATTTCATCTTCGGCCTTCTTTTCCGTTATTCAAGGCCAGTCAACAACTCACTGCTAAAAAAATGACAAACACCTCGAGAATTATAATAATTTTTATATTTAATTTATCTTCTTCACCGGTTAATGATGTTTGAGTAAAAAAAAAAAAAAAAAGAACACTTTCTTCTTTTTCCAAGATTGATGATAGAAAAAAATTTACTAATATATAATCAAACAAAAAGTAAATGTATCCACGACTTTAATGGATTCTAATCAATAAGCTGGCGGGTAAGAATATAAAATTCATGTAGATTCTCAATTTATTTATAAAGAATTATATAAAACAACCATTTTTGTAACTTATATTTTTTTGAAACGTCAAGTCTTACTTTTCTCAATGTCATCTGATTCAGGGAAGGGAAGGGGACGGGCTCACAAATTCAGAAAAATTGCAAAAGTTAATTTAATTAATAAACGAGAAATCTTATCTTTAATAAATAAATACAAGACAATTTGGTGCCCCTATTAATTTAATTATATTGGTTGTGGTTAACAGAGAAGGTCGCAGCTAGGTGCAAATTAAAAAAATTTTATTTTCTATTGCCACCAAAGGCGGATTAAAGGGGGGGGGGCGATCTCCCCCCTCCGGAGAAGAAATTCAAAAAAGTTATAAAAACTAGTAATCTAAAGAAATTATGATTTCCGCTCTTTAATTTCAATTGAATTTGTTACCAATCAATTTAAATAAATAGGAAAGGGGGCTAAATGGCCATAGATGTCGACAAAGTCCTTAAATAAAAATAAAAATAAAAAAAAAAACCGCCCCCCCTCCCCTACCGACAAAATTGCATTAATCCGCCCTTGATTGCCACCGACGTGTCATATGCCCTCTAACACTTCCTAAGAGTTAGCCAAGAAGTTAAATATTTTATTTTCGGTAATAGTGTTGCAAAAGTAGTGATGAGTATTGAAATCTCTTATAAAGTATCAAAGGGTCGCGGGTTCGCATCCTGTTCTATGCGACAAAACTTTGTTTAAATTGCATTGGCTACCAATCAATTTAGATAAATAGGACGGGGTCTCAATGGCCTTCGATGCCGAAAAAGACCTCAATAAAAATAAAATATCAAAAATATTATTAACCCCTTAAGGGGTGAAGTAAATATTTAAATTACAACACTATTAATTACAAAAAAACAAAATAATTTTTTAGAGTGGCAAAGGATATAGTTGTAGTAAAATTACTGAAGAAACGTCAAAATTTGATGTGTCACTAAAAAAATAAAGCTATGAATTTATTTTAATTTAAAAAATTTTTAAACTGATATTATTTTTTTTTTCAAAGAGCATGTTTTAAAATTTTTAAAAAGAAAAGAGTTAATTTAGTAGCCCAAAAAAAAAAAAAACAATTTCGAAAATATGGAAAAAAAAATTGAATAACTCCATCCTATTAAAATTTCGCCTCCACTAGCAATTTTATTTCTTCTTCTTTTAATACTTAGAACAGGTTCCAATATTTCAAATTACTTTGTTACACCCTGTATATCATTTAAAAAAAAAA
>JAKCPI010023815.1:0-15001 GCA_023213315.1 Euborellia annulipes | reverse complement strand
AAATTAACAATGTTAAAAATGATAATTAAATTTTAATAAATCATTGAAACGCCCTTGTGCCATAGCTCATGGATGAGTTTCGCCTCTTGTGCTAGGGGTCAAGGGTTCGCATCCTATAAAAATTTATTTCAAATGGATTTGACACCAACCAAATAAATATAGACGGGGTTTAAATGGCCTTCGATTTCAAAAAGACCTTAATAAAATTTTAAAAAAATCTTTGAAACCAAATTTTAAAATTTTTCTTTAAATTTTCTTATACACATAATGTTTCAACTAAACCCTACGGTTGATAGTTTAAATATCTATAGTTGTTCACTTCGATCAAGACCACAAGCCCTCGGGGCATGGCGTAGAGGTTCGCGTGCTAACCTCATATACCAAACGTCGCGGGTTCGGACCCCAGGCAGTCCGATGATTTTATTTAAGCCAATTGGATACCAAATGGCTTAAATAAGAATGCCTGGACCCCATATATGTATATTTATCAATAACGGATATCGTAAAAAGTCTTATATGGCCTGAGTTGCCGAAAAAACTGTGTGAATGTGTGTGTGAGTGTGAGTGTGAATGAGAAAAAAAGTGTGAATGTTTAAAAAAAAAAAAAAAAAAAAAAATCAAGACCACAAGATGTACAATTTATAAGTATGGCAAAATATTTATATTCTGTTACCATGGCAACCATTCTCCTCTTTCCTATGAAATACAAGAGAGAGAAAAGTGGTCTTCAAACAATTTTTAGGACAAAATGAGAATATGCATTTGAAAGAGCATCTAAAAAATAATTGATTTTTGAATTTTAATCAAAATCATTAGAGCAAATTTTAAGAAAATCTAAAAAAACTGAAAAAGTACATCAGTAAGGTACTAGTACTCTTTGGCCGATTTTGTTCAAAAGCCTTGTGTTAGGTTCCAGGAAGGTACCTAACTTAAATAAAAAATTTCAATCTCCTAGCTCTTTTTGTTCTTGAGATAATTTGTTTACAAACACAAACACAAACAGACCATGTTGAGAAATTCAGGGGACCTCAAAACGTTTATATACATCAAAGCAGTACATTAGAAGTTACATTTTTATTACGTATATTTTTTTTTAAATGGAATCTAATATAAATATGAGATCCATCCAATGTAATTGTGTTGTTGATCTCGATTCTCCCCTTACTTACTCGATGTCTATGTCTTTCATTAATGCTTTAGTGCTTTTGACAAAACGCCAGACAACTTGGCGTAGTTTAGCCAGAAGTAAAGGGCAATCAAAAACAAACAAATTATCTATTTCATTCACTACTTGTTCAGACAAAAAAAAAAAAAAAAAATTAGGTCAAAGAATTTTTTTATGAGTTTTTTTTTTTTTACTAAGTTTATATAGACATATATTAGATTGTATATGGTGTTGCATGCGTATAAAGATAAACTCACTGAGTGAATGACACTTGGAAGGATATCCTTAGGATTAGCTTTCATGCAATCATCAAAGGCAAAGGCGATAGAGCCATGAAAATGAAAAAAATATTATCTTTTCTTAATTGGGAGCTTGCAAGGCTAAAAAAATTTACATTGAGAAAGAATAAGAAATTCACACACAGATACACAGTATTTTCGACAACTTAGGCCATTCATACTTTTTTAACCGTTATTTATTAATATATCTATTGGGGGTCCAGGCATATTTATTTAAGGCATATGATATCCAAATGGCTTAAATAAAATCATCGGTCTGGGATCCGACTAAACTCGCGACCCTTGGTATAGAAGACTAGCACGCTAGCAACTACACCAAGGCCCGAGGGCTTAACTCATAGTTTCTCAACCTTATTTTGCTAACCGCCCCCTTTAGAATATGTTTTTTCCTAGAGTTCCCACTCCCCATTTTAATTTTACTTATCACCTGTCGAGAATTTAAAACAGCACGATTATATTTAAACGTGTAATATTATTTTATAGTAGCAAGATAGGATATGACCTATCCTATTTCTGAGTTTAAAATGAAGAATGAAAGAAGAATGTTTCAATGGAAGCAATTAAGGCAGAACGCACACCAATTGAGCAAAACATTTTGCTCAATGCCAACGCACACCGATTAGGCAAAATGTTTTTGCCATTGAGCATTTTTGCCTAATCGGTGTTCGTTGGCATTTTTTGCTCAATAACAGAACATTTTGTCCAATGCCAATGCACACCGATTGAGCAAAACGTTCAATGGCAAAACATTTTTGTTCAATGATGTCGAATCATATCCAATTATGTTTTGTATCCTCAGTGTGCATTGACCCATAGAAAAGCATTGAAAAAAACAACAGTTTTAGGCAAAAACGTTTTGTTCGAAAACGTTTTTGCTCAATTGGGGGGGGGGGGTTCAAACCCCCCCCCCCACATGGGACCCAAGCCATGACTAATATTTAAGCTCTACAATACAAATTATATAGGGTAAGAGAAAGTAAAATATAACAATTTACTCTAGCTAAAAAAAAAAAACCAAAATGATTTTAAAATGCCCTAAAATAATCTTGAAATTTTCAAATGTTTGAAAAAATTTTCTTGAACCCCCCATCAAATCTGGCTACGCCTATGTTAGTTATATTGAGGAATATTTTTATTAACATTAAAAAGACATAAATGTATGTCATAACAAATGAGGTGGTTGAATATTATTCATTATAAAGAGTTTGTTAATATCAGGCTCGATTTTACTTAAAAACAACCGTAATTTTTTAATCTGCCCCCTTCTGCGCGATCTCAATGCCCTCTAATTTTTCTCTGAAAGTTTCAACAGCCCAATAAGGGGGTGTTATCGCCCACATTGAGAACCTATGATTTAGACTAACATTATCAGTAGTAATTCCATTTTAAACAAGTAGATTTTTATTTCTAAAAATCAAAAACTTGTTTGTGTTACCCCTATATAGATAGTATTAAAGCATCTCTCGAGTGAATTTATTAACTTTCATATGACTATATTTAACAATAAAAATCATTTTGAAAATACAAAACCGGTCTTTTCATTGCTTGACTCTAACCAATAATCTTCATCCAACTAAGGCATCGAATCACCTGATTTCTTTTCTTTTTTTAACAACTTTTCCTTTAAGAAATTTATTAAAATTGAGATCAACATTGATTTTTCTAAAATTTAGAAAAAATAAATTATATAGGCCTAAGAATATAAACAAGGAAAGTTGAATTATTTATCAGAACTTTAGAGAATAATCTCAATATACACGTTTTTTCTTTCAAGTTAGGAGGTTTGTCCCATTTGAATAGAGTTTCTTTGTGGGCATTTAGAGAACTCCTTTCGAAGTGGCCTATTAATAAAAGCTTTTTAACATTCCAGAAGAATAATTATTAATTTTTTTTTTTTTTTAATTCGGGTATATTTGATTTATGCACATTTCTACTTCATAGGAAAGATATAAAAATATTTTTCTTTGTTTAATCACTGCAGTTCTGCCATACTCCAATTCTTCCTGGCTTAGGTCAAGGGCGAATACAGGGGGGGGGGGTAAAGGGGGTAATTACCCCCCCCCGAGATTTGAAAAAATACCTTTTTTTCGAAAAAAAAAATTATTTTTAATGTAAAATTTTAAAAATTGATACTTAAAAATTTGATTTGTATTTATATTCTGGCCAACAAGTACAGAATGCGCCTTTAAATTACCGAAATTAAGAAAAATAGTGCGTTGTGAGACGAGTCACACCAGATTGCCCCCCTAGCACCTCTGGATCAGCCCTTGGCTTAGGTGAGGATTGGTGGACTAGTGAGGGGAGGAGGAGGCCCAAATAAATTTTACATCTTGAATTCTAATAAATATATTGGCGGAAACTAAATATATGTCGACACAAAAAATCGCACATAACACAACTTTCAATTACCGATGGTAAGAGAAAAATTGAAATTGAAAATAATTTGAACAAAATCGGAGTCAAAAATTTTTCTGGGCATAAATGGATTAAGAGCTCTGAATACGATCCTAAATGTATCTGAAACATTGAGCACAGGGCCGGATCTAGAGGGGGGGGGGCAGTGGGTACATGGGCCCCCGGACGGCAGATATCAGGGGGCGGCAATTAAAGAAAGATTTACTATAAAAAAGGTAAAATGATAAGAATTTTGTATAGAAAATGTTTAAGGAGGGGGCGGCAAATTAGAGTTTGCCCCCCCCCCCCTAAAAAATCTCCTAGTTCCGACCCTGATCGAGCATAATTCAATAAATAAAACTTTGCTCTTTTTATACCTTCATAAACGTTATACACCTTTCAAATATGAAACTAAATCAGGTCCATTCTCTAAAAACGGACGTTAAAATTTAAAATAAACAAATAGGTGTTAAAAAGTAATGTAAAACTGCGTTAAAAAAATGATATCCAAAATCACTTCCTTGACTCAAATAGCTATTCTGTAAACAAAAATTTAAAGCCAAAGTGTTAACATTTAGTAAATAGTGTTAAAAATTAATGCCATGTCTAGGGGGTGCCTTTAATATTTTAACGTCGTGTTTAAAATAAACAATGGCGTCCTTAACCTAAAAAGTAAGGTTATGATTTTGATAGCGTTGAAACAAAAGCAACATGTTAAAACTTTGTTTAAAGAATAGCATTTTTTAACACTGATTGTTTTTACATTACTTTTTAACACCCATTTGTTTATTTTAAATTTTAACGTCTGTTTTTAGAGAATAGACCTGAATAAAAGTTTAAGATTAAACATTAGATATGAATTTCTCAACTAAAAAATCCACTGCCTAACATGAATGCATCTTATCTCTCTATTGTTAATAAAGAAATACGTAGGCCTATATGGTATTTTATGGCTCGTCTTCTGATAAATGCATCAATTCAAGTACTTGGCTAGAGGTTGTCGAACTTTAAATAAAAGATTGCCTATCATCATCTTATTAAATAAATAATACGAATAAATTTCAAAAAAGAAAAATACAATTTGAAAAATACAAAAAAGAGTGTGAAATTATAAATTTTGTTATTATATAGCCCGACGTAACTGTATCTAGATCGAATTTTTTTATTCTCATTATGTTTAAATAAAAAAAAAAAAAAACACTAGTAATCTCTACTAGAGCACGTGTGCACGTGTTAGTATAGAATCAAATTGTTTCAACACGATTGATAAATTACGAGAACAAAAGAGTTTAACACGTGTTCTTCATGTTCGTTTTAACTAGAGTCCCTTTAAGTATTGGAAAAATAAAGATTTGAGTTGGTTGGGTTTAAGGATGTCTATTTCTAAATAGGGCCCAAAATTTTATTTATTTTATTTATTTAAACGACATTTAAAAGGTTTTTTTTTCTATAATCTAAACTTTGAAAAATTTCGAGATATGTGCATTGTATGGGATATTATTATACAGGGTGTAACAAAAGTGAAGAAACATGTGATAAAAAAAGCAATGTGGGGGCGGATAAAATAAAATATTATATGCCCCCGAGTTTGGCGTAGTAGGTAGAGTGCCTACCTCGTATACCAAACGTCGCGGGTTCGGACCCAGGCAGTCCGATGATTTTATTTAAGCCATTTGGATACCAGATGGCTTAAATAGAAATGCCTGAACCCACAATTTATATATTAATCACAACGGTTATCGTCTAAAGTCTTAAATGGCCTGAGTTGCCGAAAAGACTGTGTGAATGTGTGTGTGAGTGTGAGTGTGAATGAGAAAAAAGTGTGAATGTTTAAAAAAAAAAAAAAAAAAATATTATATACACCATTAATTATGAAAATAAAATACAATTTTAATTAATAAAAATGGCAGCAAATTTTCAAATTATTTTCATTAATACATAAATTAAGGTGCGCGTCTCGGGGTGCTAATTTTGGGAGTTTCCAGCGGCCACAATTTTGAAGCTATCGACCTCAATTTGAAGCCCTTTTTTTTGATTTTCGAAAAAATAAAAAGTTTTTTTTAGATTAATCGCATTAAATAAAAGATATTTTTAAAAAATTCGCTCTATATCTTATAGATAATTAAATTAGTAATCATTCTGTTAAAAAATAATTAATTTTTTACCCTTAATTAATTAGCTGGAAACTTTCAAATGAAATGGAATAAATCCCTTGTATTTATATGGGAAAAACTAACGCCATCTCTTGCCGCGTAGAGTAACTCGGTACTGAATCGTGTTCTAAAGGCTTTTCGAGACGCGCACCTTAACACGGTTTCTCATTGATTTTTTTAATTTTTATATTTCACTAGGAGACCAATTTTGTTTTTTTTCAATTACCAAAATGTATTTTCGAGTAGAATCTATAAAGAGTCAATTTACTGAGCAAACCGAATCATATGATTAAAAGCTATAGATTTTTTCCAAAACATTTTTTTAGATTAAATCTAATATTTTTAAATAAACTATGTTTTAATAGTCTTAAAAGAGTTAATTTTATAGTAACACAAAAAAGTAATTTAGAAAATTTGGAAAAAAATTGGTTCCTTGGGGTACTTTTAAGGTAACACCGTGTTATTTCATTACATTTTTCGAAGTTAATAATAGATTTTTATATTTGTTTTCTTACACCCTGTATAAACAAAGAGCTTCGAATAAACTAGTCAGGAATCTCACATTTATGTAAATCAGAAAATTACTTTTGTATATTCTGAGTTTATTTCCTTCCCCTCCTAATAACATAACAACATTGATTAGTTGATACTTGAATTGAATTTGAGATAGTAATCCCACTTCTACCATTTTTTGATAATACTTAATCTTCTATGTCAACAGATTAAAAAAATGGGAAAAATTATATTATAAGCTTAGACATTTAATTATCATTTTGTCCCATCTGGAATCTATTTTTTTTAGAGTCTTTTCTGTTTCTTAGGCCATTTACGATACTTAGGCTAAATATTAATTAATTCTATGATTCAGGGCTCGGATTTATAGGCGCTAAAAAATCTTTAAAATAGGCAGGCAACTAAGCACTAAAAATTATTAAAATAGAGCACTTAAGGCATTTATTGTTAAAATAGGCACTTAAAAAGGCATAAAGGCATTATTTAAGAAATAATATAAAAAATTTAAAAAATTGATGTCTTATTTTTGGAAACAAAGATAAAACAATTACCTCCTTTGCACAAAGATCAAATGGCTGAATGAGGGCGGAGGGGTGAAGCCCAACTGGGGCACCGTTTTTTCGTTCGGGCCTTTTTTTTTTTTTTTTTTGTATTCGGAATCTCGTTCGATTTTTTTTTTTTTTTTTGTAATTTTTTCTCGGGATTTGGGATATAAAATGAATTTATTGTGAAATTTCAAAAAAAACAAACAAACCGAAATGGCTTGAAATAGCCTATTTTAAGTTAAAATACTTAAAATAGGCACTAAAAAGGGCATTTATAGATGAAATAGGCACTAAAACCTGAAATCGGCCTTTGTTGGAAACAAAGATAAAACAATTACCTCCTTTGCACAAAGATACAAAGATGGCGTGAATGAGGGCGGAGGGGGTGGAAGCCAACTGGGGCGCCGTTTTTTCGTTCGGCCTTTTTTTTTTTTTTTTTTTTTTTAGTATTCGAATCTCGTTCGATTTTTTTTTTTTTTTTTTTTTTTGTAATTTTTCTCAGGATTTGTGATATAAAATGAATTTATTGTGAAATTTCAAAAAAAAAAGCCAAAATTGGCTTAAAATAGCCTATTTTTAAGTTAAATACTTAAAATAGGCATTAAAAAAGGCATTTATAGATGAAATAGGCACTAAAACCTGAAATCGGCCAAAATAGGCATTATAGGCACTAACAAATGCCTTTTATTTTATTCAGAATTTCATGAAACGTATACATATCATATTGGCCTAAATTTTAAGCCATAAATAAAAAAAAGGCAAATAGGGCGAAATCCGAACCATAATTATGATATACTATGGTATATCCAAGGGAGTTTGATATCCAAATGATCCAAATGAATCCAAATGATTTAAATAAATATCATTAAATCTTCCATCCCACCATCCTTCAAAAAAAAAAGTTTGAATGAATGCGCATCAGAAGAAAAAAAAATTTTTTTAAGCTAATTAAGAAGCCTGATTATTTTAATAACGGAAATGTGCTGAAGACATACCGGTAGATCTATAACAAAACTACAGATCTTTAACTTGAAAAATAGACTATAAGATGTCGTTCAGACAGCAAGTTAAATAAACATTAAAAAAATGAAATACGCCTATATATAGGTAAGCCGCAACTCCGGCAATAGATTTATACCAAGAGTAATTTACAATTAGAAACCAGGGCGGACCACGCATGCTCAGATGTTAATTCTGACTGGAAATTAACAATTGAGCATGTGTGATTCACTCAAAGCTGCTCTGGGGCAATTAATCGATATATCAGTGGGTAAGACGCATGTGCAGCAGGACTTTTAGACCTGCTCCAATAAAATCTAAAGGTTGCTTAAACAAAAAATCTGGTGTGACTGGCGCACAGCACACAACTTTCTCTTACCTTCGGTATCAAAGATTGTGTTCTGTGGTTGTCACACCAGATTTTCATCGACATATATTTAGTTCCCGATAGTACGTAACATTTGAATTTAGATGTAAAATTTATAAGTATGGGAAAATATTTTATATTTTGTTACCATGGCAACCATTTCTCCTCTTTTCTATGAGTACAAGAGTAAAGTGTGCTTCAAACAATTTTGAGAGCAAAATGAGAATATACATTTGAAAGAACTTCAAAAAATAATTGATTTTTTTGAATTTTTAATCAAAATCGTTAGAGCGAATTTTGAGAAAATCAGAAAAAAACTGAAAAAGTACATCAGTAAAGTACTAGTACCCTTTGGCCAATTTTGATTAAAAAGCTTATTTTTCCGGTCCCGGGGGTGTTTAACTTAAATATAAAATTTCAGCCCCTCATAGCTCAATTCCTTCATACTTAAAATTGAACACACACACAAACACAGACCATGTCGCGAAAACCACTTTTTTGGACTCAGGGGACCTCAAAACGTGAAAGATCCATCAAAATCTCGACATCGAATTTTTGACATGAATCCAATACTTTCTCTCTCTATATATATATATATATATATATTAGGGTCCGACCGAAACAAGATTTTCAACCGAAACCGAATATTCGGCCTCAACTGTAGTTTCAGCCGAAACCGAAACTGTATTTCCTATAAAAAATTTTTTCATTTTATCTTTTACTTTCTCTTACTTATGTATATATGTAATATATGTAATGTCATATCACCTCATGGGAAAAGGGGACATTTTCATCATTCCTTGAGCCCTTTAATGAAAGCGATTATTAAGAAATTTTTTTTAAACTTCACTTCTATTGAGTAATAAAATTTACTGAATAAGAGAATAAGTCATTGTATTTAAAAGTATTTTCCCTTTTAATTATATTACCTTTACCGTGTGTCCTTTTATTTTAGCGGAGGAGGCTTTCTTTCATACACACACACTTGTGAGTCAACTCAGACACAGAACCTATCGTCTTGAATATTTATTTCTAATTAACTACAATTCTAAAAACATTCACATTCTCGGTGCTTTGTTTTAATAGATTTTCTTTGTTTTAATAAAAAAATTTTAAGAATAAAAGAAATAAACGTTTCAAAGAGTAGAATTTGATATTGGTTTTAATTATTATTATTATTATTTTAATAATTAACCAAAAGAATTCGTCTGAAGCTCTCGTGTCATTAATCCTAAGTCGTTAATTGTTGTATTTCAAAAATTATTATTATTATTTCATTCATTAACCAAAACAATTCAGCTGAAACTTCTCTGTCATTTATTTTGAGATTATTATTTTTGTACTTCAATAATAATTATTATTAATTTATTAATTAACCAAAACAATTTACGTGAAGCTTCTCTGTCATTTATCTACTACTATCCCACTTATTTTCTATACTTCTGTAGCGCGCTGCTGATTGGTCACTTTTATTAATTAATTACTAATTAACTACTTAATCAAAAAATTCCAAACATGGATTATTGGGCTCAGAATATTTTTCTCTTTCGATCCCAACAATGGGGGGGGGGGGGGGGCGTGACACCTGGAACACCCGGTATATAATTTCTTATTTATTAAAACATTTTTGACATATGAAAGCTTGGATTTTAACGAAAACGGCACCAATTCCTTTTGTTTAAGGCCCCCCGGCAATTAATAAAAGAGGAAGTTTTTTAATTCTATATTAAAGTATTCTGTCAGTTTGAAATAAACTTACCGTGGTCTTCTCCGTCCCGAAGGCGAAGACCGTCGATGGTGATGTTAATTGAGATTCGCTGCTTGTGTTCGCCAGCGGCCCGGATGGCCATCTTGAGGTCAGCGAGTGCGTCTTGACACATTCGGTCTCCACGAGCTTCCGACACCTCCAGGATGCCGATGAGCTTCGCCTTGGAAAGACACGCCTTCACCAAGAAATCTGGATGGCCGCATTCTTGTCTGCAAAACGAAAAATAATAACAAATAAGATTGGCTGTGCTATGTTAAAAAAATTATTGTATTGGTTATAATTTACAGAAGTATACAGGGAGGTGCATTTAAATGAACTGGCAAGAAATTTTTTCATAGGTACTCCTTCTGGAAAGGAGAGAAAGGGATAGGGAGGTAAGCCTTGAAGTTAGGCAATCAAATCACTCAGCTGTGTTAAGTGTTGTCTCAAAAGCCCTTAAATTCGATTAAGAAAAAGATATCACATACATGTATAACTAGTGTTTTTTAACAAAAATTTATCTTAATTAGGCTAGTTGTCAATTTATTTTATCACTGACAGTATTATCCTAAGTTGAGGTAAATTATTTTGTTCTTTCGTCATTTTTACTATATCAGTTGTTTTTATTTCTATTTATTAAATTAGTTTTTAATAGTATACTTAAAAAAGCATTTTCTCGCTTTAATCATCCTTAAAACTTCAAATAATAATAGAAAATTTAGAAAAGGAAATAAAATTTATTTGGACAGCTCTTCTGCTCCCTATTCCTTATCGTTTATCGTGAAATATAGGACACATTTCAGAATCCCTCTTTGAGGTCACAATTTGCACTCTATAACCGAGAGATAGAGAGAACTTAATTTGGTTCATTTCTCTTTAACCCCTTTTCAAATAGAAATTAATTTTTTATTATTATTAATGAGTTAAGGAAGGAGAGTAGTAAAATTTTTTTTTAACAAATGGAGAGAGGTTTCATCCATTTAATTAAAATAAAAAATCAAAATCTTTTATAATTAATTCCCATTTTTCTAATATTTATTTAAAAAAAAAAAAGTTTAATATAGTATGCAATAAAATTCGAAAATGGTAATTAGTATTAAAGAAACAGGTTAAAATACTAATTGACCTTTATAGTAATAAAATGTTCAAGATAAACATCACTCCATATTAATTAACAATGACTTCTGATTAATTCAAATTAGAAGTTGTGTAAAATACAAAATTTTTGGGCTGCTCGATTATTCTACAGTAAAAATACACCCATAAAATACTAAAAATGTTTATGGGTCACAAAGGTTAATTTTTTGTGTTTAAGGGGGGGAGGGGTTTGAGCCCCTGGGGCCACCCTGAAATAGGTAATTATTATTAAAGATTTTTGAATTAAATAAAATGCAAGACCCTCATGTCAATGTGGTAATTGGATTGGAAAATAAATCACGACCAAATTGGGCTAACCAGCCAATTTCACCGGAAGGAAGGATTAATGTGCCAGTGTGATCGAAAAAGATAAAAAAAAAAAAAATTGTACAAAGCCCAAAAGAACTTGAAAAAAATGTATATCAAATGAGTTGGCTGCCAATTAATTAACGATGTCGAAAAAGACCGATGCATCCTCTTCAAATGCTTGAGGTTAGGCCTATGTAATATTTATTCCTGTGATTGGAGGGTGCGTAGCCTGGGGAAGGGATAAGGAGTATATGAATGTGTTTATTAAAGCTTGGTGGTTTGAATTATTATTTTTTAGGGGAATTTTTAAATATAGACTATATTTTTGAATTAATTATTTATTAAAAATACAAATACTGTACAACGTTTCGACTGCTTATTCTACAATTACTTGCTCCGATTCAAGTGAACCACTGAATCCCATGTTTTCACAGTACTTGGGAACAGCTGCAGAATAAGAAGATATTAAATTCCCCTAATGAGTATATGAATGTTCAAACCCTCATCGAAATTTAAAATAAAAATGAGAGTAATACCGGTATATGTTAAAATTTTAAATACTGTTAGGAAAAATTTTATTATATTTTTTTTAAATTTGATAGCGATTGTTTTCATATTACTTTAATATTGTATTTATATTGTTTTGGTTTTGTTTTCATATTGTAATGATTATAATAAGATTTGCTTTTGTTTTGTTATTGTATTAACTTTGCTTTCGTTTTGTTTATATTGTATAAATTTTGTATGGTTTATGTTAATTTTTATGTATTTATTTTGTAGACGTTTTGGCCCAATGGAGTGTGGCTAAACGGGCGAAATAAAATTAAGAAAAAAAATTGATAGGGAGGGGAGAGTAATCGCTCAGATCACCCCCTTAAAAACTTTCAGGCACTAAGTTTTGTCTGTGACTTACATTCAAAATTCACCAATTAATGAGCAAATTACGTGAAAAAAATTTCTAAGTAATGAAAATAAATAACAATATCTGTCAAAACTTTTTGGGTAGAAGGGATCTTTTAAAGCAGCACCATGTCGTCGTCTGATGTCCTTTGCAGCAAAACCCTCCTTGGATAAGGGGTATATACTAACTGTACGTAAACAAGCAGCTCTCTCAGCAAAATATTTGTTGAAAGTGGTCAGCACCGTAACGTGTAGGTGGTGCCCCCGCACCAAATCTCCATTTCCCGATTTTTAATAATAAAGATTTATAGTTATGTTATTTATATGTTATTAAAATTTGTATTATGTTCTTATATTAGTTTTATTCATACTATGTTATTGTATTAATGTTTTTATATTAGTGTATTTATGACTCTTATTTATATTGTGTTTTGGTTTTTGTGCGGTTTAGTACATGCATTTTATATACGTAATTTAATTTATATGTATATTTTTTGTAATGTATGATATTGTAATTTTTGTATTTGTAAAAGGTAAACCAACCCTGAATAAAAAAAAAATAATAATAAAGATAAAATTTTGTGTAACAGGATTTCGTCAATTAAAAAAATGCGCAGTAGAAGAATTAAAATAAAATCAAGGTAAGTTTTTAAACGATATATAAAAGTGCAATTTCAGCAATTTATTTGTATTACATACGAGAATGTGCACATGTCACGTGGCTAGCAAGGCCAGAGAAGGGTTGACTGACCCCTTCTAGATTGGCACAGGAAGTGAGTGAGTGCTAAGTGCAAGGGGAGAAAGGGAGTAAGGGTGCAAGGGAGCAAGGGCACAAGGGCGTACGAGCTGAGCGCCTCTCGACTGCTCTCTCGCCTTTAAGCCCCTTGGCCAGCAAGGCCAAGTGAGAAAGAAAATTTATAAAACAAATCTATTTATAAAATATGTTTAATTTCATCTTCGGCCTTCTTTTCCGTTATTCAAGGCCAGTCAACAACTCACTGCTAAAAAATGACAAACACCTCGAGAATTATAATAATTTTTATATTTAATTTATCTTCTTCACCGGTTAATGATGTTTGAGTAAAAAAAAAAAAAAAGAACACTTTCTTCTTTTTCCAAGATTGATGATAGAAAAAAATTTACTAATATATAATCAAACAAAAAGTAAATGTATCCACGACTTTAATGGATTCTAATCAATAAGCTGGCGGGTAAGAATATAAAATTCATGTAGATTCTCAATTTATTTATAAAGAATTATATAAAACAACCATTTTTGTAACTTATATTTTTTTGAAACGTCAAGTCTTACTTTTCTCAATGTCATCTGATTCAGGGAAGGGAAGGGGACGGGCTCACAAATTCAGAAAAAATTGCAAAAGTTAATTTAATTAATAAACGAGAAATCTTATCTTTAATAAATAAATACAAGACAATTTGGTGCCCCTATTAATTTAATTATATTGGTTGTGGTTAACAGAGAAGGTCGCAGCTAGGTGCAAATTAAAAAAATTTTATTTTCTATTGCCACCAAAGGCGGATTAAAGGGGGGGCGATCTCCCCCTCCGAGAAGAAATTCAAAAAGTTATAAAAACTAGTAATCTAAAGAAATTATGATTTCCGCTCTTTAATTTCAATTGAATTTGTTACCAATCAATTTAAATAAATAGGAAAGGGGGCTAAATGGCCATAGATGTCGACAAAGTCCTTAAATAAAAATAAAAATAAAAAAAAAACCGCCCCCTCCCCTACCGACAAAATTGCATTAATCCGCCCTTGATTGCCACCGACGTGTCATATGCCCTCTAACACTTCCTAAGAGTTAGCCAAGAAGTTAAATATTTTATTTTCGGTAATAGTGTTGCAAAAGTAGTGATGAGTATTGAAATCTCTTATAAAGTATCAAAGGGTCGCGGGTTCGCATCCTGTTCTATGCGACAAAAATTTGTTTAAATTGCATTGGCTACCAATCAATTTAGATAAATAGGGACGGGGTCTCAATGGCCTTCGATGCCGAAAAAGACCTCAATAAAAATAAAATATCAAAAATATTATTAACCCCTTAAGGGGTGAAGTAAATATTTAAATTACAACACCATTAATTACAAAAAATAAAATAATTTTAGAGTGGCAGTTATAGTTGTAGTAAATTACTGAAGAAACGTCAAATTTGATGTGTCACTAAAAAAATAAAGCTATGAATTTATTTTAATTTAAAAAAAATTTTTAAACTGATATTATTTTTTTTTTTCAAAGAGCATGTTTTAAAATTTTTAAAAAGAAAAAGAGTTAATTTAGTAGCCCAAAAAAAAAAAACAATTTCGAAAATATGGAAAAAAAAATTGGATAACTCCATCCTCTTAAAATTTCGCCTCCACTAGCAATTTTATTTCTTCTTCTTTTAATACTTTAGAACAGGTTTCAATATTTCTCACTACTTTTGTTACACCCTGTATATCATTTAAAAAAAAAA
>JAKCPI010023814.1:0-11166 GCA_023213315.1 Euborellia annulipes | reverse complement strand
TTTAAAAATCTGGGCAAATGATATGAAATCGGTGAATGTTTCTACTTCTTTATCAGTATCTAATTTAGTTATATAAATTTGTTTTAGGCGAATTTGATAAACTGTATATAATTACATTACTCCAAATGGACTTACACCACTTTCATAATAAACGGTCCATATAATAGCGGTGTGTCCGTCTGTCTATCTGTCTGTCCATCTGTCACACTCTGTTTGACCCAAACATCCCGTTGGAATTTTTGAAACGAAATTTTGAAGTCTTATAAGGACGTTATGGAGAGTCCCAGAAAAATACTCGGGTCCCGAAATTCCTATAACTTTTTGAGTTATTAATTCAAAAAGTTACGATTTCTCCCAATCTAATCTGAATTAATGATAGCCTAAAAACTACCCCCGGTTTTCTACCTATTATGAAAATAAAATTAGCCCAGTAATTCCAGTAATTTTAGGAACGCAACCAGAATAAACAAATTTATAAATATTTACTCGTCGATGAACGAATCAGGTCAAATTATATTGTACTTTTATATGGGCTCTACCTCTTATTACTGCAGATGAAGAGCAGTGTACTAGCGTTCAAAGAAACAAATAAAAGCGATCAAGTCAGTGCAACACAATCTCCCTGCTTGGCTCAGCAAAAAAAAAAAAAATTCATTCAATTAGATAAAATAAGATAAACTATTTTAAAGGGAATATAATAATAAATTCAGAGGGAGTTGTCTATAGTAGTATAGGTTCAACAGATGGCAAATTAAATAAGCCCTTTTGTAAGTGGTGGGGGGGGCGACAGTCATGAAGCGAAACCCCCAAAGTACGTCTGTCTCGAAACGGCTCGGATTTCACCACACAAATATATATATGCAAGTGTGACTGATAGGGAGGGTGGAGGGGGAGGCAAAGAGTTCAGGTTGCCTAATGCCTAAGTAATGTATCATATTTAACAAAATGGGAATGGGGGGAGGAAAGGAAAAAGACAAAAACCCCCCTCTTTCGTTTTCGAAACGTTAATTATATTTATTTGATGGAAAAAAAATGGAAGAGGGAAAGAGTAACGAGATATTCCGAAATATTTCAAGTCTGATATATTTTAATTTAAAAGATGTGAGTGAAAATTTGAAAATCTGGTATGACTGGTCGCAGGCAGCACACAACTTTCTCTTACCTTCGGTCATCGAAGTTGAGTTCTGTGCTTGTCACACCAGATTTTTTGTGTCGAAATATATTTAGTTCCGCCGGAAAAATTTATAGTCATGGGTAAATATTTATATTTTGTTACCATGGCAACCATTTCTCCTATCTCTCATATGAAGTTCAAGAGTAAAAAAGTGTGCTTTAGAAGATTTCAATGGCCAAAATAAGAATATACCGGGTGGGCCAATAGTGTGTTGACGGAGAGATTGTGGGCTTATTAATGGACATTTTTAAAATTTGTTGATCGCACATAATGTGGGGCTTTTAGGGCTACAAAATTAAAATATTTTTGTTCCAATTGCACCTCATATACAGGGGTGGTCCATACAAAGTTATGTTTTTTAAATGGAACGCCCTGTATATTATTGCATATTTGGATTCTACGGCCAATTTTGTATGAGTTAATGTCATGCAATGTATTCCAAACCAAACCGTTTAGCCGCAAAATCGGGCTTTAGTGAAAAAACTGCTGTTCAATGGAAAAATTGAATATCTCGCGAACCATAAAACTTAGGGGAACTGTTCTTTTGTTAGGTTACTAACCATGAAATGTACTAATGTAAGCCAGATGGGGAACCCGGAATTATTCTTATGTTGGGAGAAATGGCCATGCCAATTTAGGAAAAGTTCAATCATGGATAACTTCATTTTTTCAAATGGAACATGCTACTTTTTTTTATGCCATGGGACGAGAAATTCAATTATCTTTCAGCTGATATAAGGGTTGTCTATATCTATCTTTGGTAGTTTTTTTTTTATTCCAAAATATCTGATAACGAAAAAAAAAATTTTATTATAGACAAAATAATTGAAAAAAAAAATCCCAACGCAAAACAATTTTGTAATAAATGGAAAAAATATGCTAAATATTCGAAAATGTTTTTTTAATTTCCTTTTAAAATCATTTATTTGAACTTCTCGAAAAAGAAATTAGGGTTATGTTCAGGTTAGGAGGTGCGCCATCTTGTTGACAAATCATAACTCGAATTTGAGCAAGCGGGACTTCTTTGAGGAGTTCAAATAAATGATTTTAAGGGCAATTTAAAGACATTTTCGAATATTTAGCATAATTTGTCCATTTATTACGATTTTGTTTTGCGTTTGGATTTTTTTTTTCAATTATTTTGTCTATAATAAAATTTTTTTTTTCGTTATCAGATATTTTGGAATAAAAAGAAAACTACCAAAGATAGATATAGACAACCTTATATCAGCTGAAAGATAATTGAAATTTCACGTCCCAAGGCATAAAAAAAAGTAGCATGTTCCATTTGAAAAAATGAAGT
Organism: Euborellia annulipes; assembly: GCA_023213315.1. Taxonomy (NCBI): domain Eukaryota; kingdom Metazoa; phylum Arthropoda; class Insecta; order Dermaptera; family Anisolabididae; genus Euborellia; species Euborellia annulipes. Next base: position 8,689 of record JAKCPI010023814.1, on the reverse strand, counting down.
TATTCATGATTGAAATTTTCCAAATTGGCATGGCCATTTCTCCCAACATAAGAATAATTCCGGGTTCCCCATCTGGCCTACATTAGTACATTTCATGGATTAGTAAACTCACAAAAGAACAGTTCCCTAAGTTCTATGGTTCGCGAGATATTCAATTTTTTCCAGACAGCAGTTTTTTCCACTAAAGCCCGATTTGCGGCTAAACGGTTTGGTTTGGAATACATTTGCATGACATAAACTCATACTAAAATTGGCCGTAGAATCTAAATATGCAATAATATACAGGGCGTTCCATTTAAAAAAAACACCCCCTTAACTTTGATATGGACCACCCTGTATATGAGAGTGCAATTGGAACAAAAATATTTTTAATTTGTAGCCCTCAAAGCCCCACATTATGTGCGATCAACAAATTTTTAAAAAATGTCCGTTAATAAGCCCACAATCTTCCGTCCACGCACTATTACCCCACCCGGTATACATTTAAAGAGCATCTAAAAAAATAATTGATTTTTGAATTTTAATCAAAATCGTTGCAGCGAATTTTGAGAAAATCGAAAAAAAGTGAAAAAGTGCATCAGTAAAGTACTAGTACATTTTGGCCGATTTTGTTTAAAAAAATTATTTTCACGCTCGAGGGAGGTGTCTAACTTAAATATAAAATTCCAACCTCGTAGCTCAATTCTTTCATGCTTAAAATAATTGAACACACACAGACAGACCATGTCTCGAAAACTACTTTTTTGGATTCAGGGGACCTCAAAACGTGTATATCCATCAAAATCTCGACATCGAATTTTTGACATGAATCCTATACTTTCTCTCTCTATATATTAACATATATAGAGGTAAGAGAAAGTAAAATGCTTTATTGTAGTAAGTGTGTAAAGCTGGTTGGGAAGATAAGGAGAATAAAACCAGACTCTTCTCTCTCACTACTTCACTTTATTGCAAATATTTTGGTCCTACGAAAATCCCGTTGAAATTTCGAAACCAAATTTTATATGCTTAAAGATCTTCTAGGGATTAAACAAAAATTATTTTCGTTCCGAAATACCTATAACTTTTCCTGGATTGGAATAATAATAATAAAAATTTTCTTCTCATAATCAAGAAAAGGCGGGCCCGAGTCAGCTGAATGGCGGTCAAAAGGAGGGCGGCCCATCTGCACCAAACAAACACTATGCTCAAAGGTAGAGCATTAGCTTCTGAAGGCAGAGGTCTAATAATTTTTCGTAGCTAATTTTGCATATTTTACTTTCTCTTGCCTATATGTTTTTTTTTTTTTTTTTTTAAGCATTCACCTTTTTCTCCTTCCCTCACAATCACACACACATTCACACAGTCTTTTCGGCAACTTAGGCCATTTAAGACTTTTAACGATACTCGTATGTTTGCAATATATCTATTAGGGAGGGGGAGTCCAGAGCTTTCTTATTTAAGCCATTTGGTTTCCAAATGCCTTAATAAAACCATCGGACTGCCTGGGGTCGCCGAACCAGTGACTTTTGGTATACGAGGTTTGCACGCTAACCCATACACCAAGCCCCGAGGGCACCTATATTGCCTATGTTAATATATAGACAGAAAGTAGCCTAATGCTTTCATGTCAAAAAGTCAAGATTTTAATGCAAATACAAGTTTTGTGCGACAAATCACACTAGATTCTGGTATTTTTAGTATTCAATTTCATTTTTTATTTGTTTTTCGGCATCTGAGGCCATTTAGACCCCGCCATTATTTCAATTGATTGGCCTGGGACGGGATGCGAACCCTCGACCTTTGGCACCAGAAATTAATGCTCTACCCAAGGGCGGATACAGGGAGGGCCCCCCCCCAAAAAAAAAAATAAAAAAAAAAAATTATTTTTAATGTAAAATTTTAAAAATTATTACTTAAAAATTTGATTTGTATTTATATTCTGGCAAACAAGTACAGAATGAGCCTTTAAATTACCGAAATTAAGAAAAAATAGTGTGCTGTGCGACCAGTCACTCCAGAGTTACCCCCCCCCCCAGAAACACCTCTGGATCCGCCCTTGGCTCTACCTCTGGGCGATTGGTCAAGAGCCTTTCAAATGAATTGAAAGCCACAAATTATATTCTCTATGATCCCATGTTTTTATTATATAAACAAGGAAGCAAATATACTGTTATCCTTAATTTGATAAAAAAAAAAGAAGGAAACGAGATGAGAGGAAACAGTTGAAGGAGAACGACTTAATTTAAAAATATTTCTATAACCGATTAGATGAGGTTCCTCATTCGAGTTATCATTATGCGAACTTGATTTTGGCCTCTTTTGTTGGCTTCACGTTTGAATACAGAAAGAAAAGGACGCAGGTAGAGGGGAACATCTCAATGCAGCCTCGCTTTTTTTTTTTGCTGTCTGAATGTCTCTATTTGCAATTGAAAAGAAGGAAAAAAAGGGAGAGATATTCAGGTTATATTTTGAATGTCTAGACAAGATAATGAGTCAGGATTATTTTTTTTTAAATCAACAGAACACGAAGTAAATTATAAATGACAACTTTTGTTTATATGCATGAATTATTTAAAAAAGAAAATAACATTTAAATAAATATTCTTTAATGAGAAGAATAAATTATAGAAAAAAAAAAAAATTCCGGTACCGGGAATCGAACCCGAGCCTCCTGGGTGAAAGCCAGGTATCCTAGCCACTAGACCATACCGGAGTTAGCCGCTAGCCGCCATATTGAATCTCATCATTTTCTAACCAATGAAATATTGCATTATCTAATTGAATATTCATGGAGTAATACATAAATAACTTCTAATTTAGGAATAAGAAAGAATTTTAATTAAAATTTCGATAAGAAACAGAGAGCGAGAGAGGTTCAAGGTTAATCTAAGAGAAGCTAAAATAGATATGGTTAAAAACAGTAATTAAGCTAAAATAAATTACCTGTTTAAAGAGGTTAATAAATTATATAGCCTATCTTCAATACAATTATTGTTACTATAATAAAAATAACTATTTTTATATAAAAATACAATATGTATAACATTAAATTAAATGAAATTTTATGCATTATTCATGTCATTTGATATAATATAACAGGGGTGGCCACACTTGGTGATACTTAGAGCCAGGGCCGCAGACAGAGAGGGGGCAGGGGGGCTATATCCCCGGGGCCCGGGCCCTTTGCGCTCAAACCTTAAATTTCTAATAAAAAAATAATTTTCATGGTTAAAATTTCAATTAAAAAAAATCATTTTCTTTAAATTTTTTTCCTGAGGGGGCCCGGGTCATTTAAGCTCAAAGTAAAATTTTCCATATCCCCCAGACTAGCCGAAAGGCGTCTGTCCAGGACTGGTCTCAATAAATTAAGGTAACCCTATGTTTAGGAAATTTCCAAAAATTTTTAAATTTTTTATTTAAATAAATATTGTAAGCTATGTACGATATAACTGTTTCAAAAACTGTGTAAAACATTGTTGGCGTGAAGGTCACAATAGCCTTTTACAATTTAAATAAAAAACTTTAAGTGTGGGTGGGAGGGGGAGGGGCCCGTATTATTAAGTAGCCCCGGGGCCCGTCAATTCTGCCTGCGGCCCTGTTCAGAGCCGTATTGAAAAATCGAAAATTTTTCAAAAAAAAATTCAAACTCAAATTCAAAGAACTCAAATATTTTTTTGCTGTCGTTTTTCAATTTTGGCGTTTTTGCTCTTATTTTTATGGAAAAGCAATAATTGTCACACTCAGTGTTTCCCAAACTGCGCTTTGCAGTGCTCCAGGGCTGTTCTCTTGGGGCGCTGTGAAAATTTTCCTATACAAAATATTATATTAATTTTTCGCTATTAGGGCTAGTCGAAAGTTTAAAGTCAGGAGTTTTAATTATCTATTAAATAAAATTGCAAACATAAGAGGTATAGATATATCAAAGAGGATCTGAATTCGAATGAAGTAACATTAGATTTGCCCTGAGATTTGACAAGGGGCGCCGCGGAAAAATTCTGATATATTAAGGGCGCCGGGAACCAAAAAGGTTTGGGAACCCCTGGTCTAACTGATGGAAACACACGGCAGTACAGTTTTTAGAAGAAATATGTGCATTGCTTAACTGAAATTTTTCACTATTTTTGAAGATTATTAAAAATATCCGTTTATAATTAATCAAATGCCGTTTGTATTTCGTAGTAGATGGACTCTCGGTCTTTATCAACCCTAAAGTTAGCCCCCGGATTGACAATATCACAAACTTAAAAGGCTTAGTTGATGCCAGACAGACTGTTTGGCTTATCTGACGCCTTAGGCAATCCATCCATTTCAGTCATCTCATCTATTTGCCAATCTAAATATACAGTATATAGGCCTATATATTATCTATTGATAATAATTTTGATAAAGGCTTTTACGTATTTATAGTATAAAGCTAGCATTGAGAACGGAAAAATTGAGTTTTATTACAACGCTTTTATTAACTTGCTTTCCTGTTTTTCCGACAAATCTGCAAATCGAAATTACGTCCAGTTCTAGTCAATCTAGAGCTTTGAAATTTTATACACATATGTAACTCCCGTGACAATGCAATATTCGATATGTCTCATCTTTGTATGTCAATTAATTTCAAAATGGGGGCCGATCAAAAAAAGTGGGGGGGAAGTTTTATAATCAAAATTTCTCCTATTTATAATTAAGTTATTTTGAGCATTGGCAGAGGTGTTAAATAGACTTTATACTACAAAATGTGCTATTCAAAATTATTAAAAATTAAAAAAAATTAAAAATGGTGGCCTGCTAATCACATTTCCATTGTTTGGTCCGACAAAGTTAGCGATCAAAATTACGACCAGTTCTAGTTAATCTAGAGTGGCTTGAATAACTCCTCTGTCTTAAGAGGTATAATTATGATGAATATACGGTTAGAAAGAATGATTTTTCGGCTAAAGATTTCACCATTTATTTTTTTCCTCTCATTTCATTTTATTGCGCTGCGGGAAATTCTAATTTGAAAGTTTAAACCCCTGTAGATTTTGAACGGCTAATCCGATCAGACTAAATGAGATGTCATTTGGTGCAGAAAGAAAACCTCTAATAGAATAAATAAAAAAATCCCGAATAATTAACTCCAAAATTAATTTTTATTTGTATATTTAAATTTACAAAATGTTTCAACAAGAGCCAACGGATCGAAATTTAAACAATTATTATTTTCGTCGTTCATTAACAACAATTAAACTCCTCAAGGATAATAAATAAAATACTTTATCACATCCAGAAGATTCAATAATTTTCTTTTTTTCTTCCGTAGAAAAACTTCTCTAAATTTTCGGCAAATACCATTTTTTCCTAAATATAATTTTTGCAAGAAAAGTGGGTGTGGCATGGACAGTTATAAAGACAAACAGAAACAGAGACGGAGCGGAGCGTAACGGTGGCGGGTGCATAGATTTTTCGAAAAGAATAACAAGGGCCCTGCAGCCAGCTGTTGCCCTGCATCTGGCACACATACATACACATATACACCTGGACCATGTCCCCCTAGGTCATCATCAGCCTCTGCCGGATTTCCTATCTTCTCCTCTATCCTTTTTTTTATTCTCATTCTACATGAAAACAATTGTCAATTTTTACTTTCTCTTACCTCTATATATATGTTAATATATATAGAGAGAGAAAGTATTGGATTCATGTCAAAAATTCGATGTCGAGATTTTGATGGATATACACGTTTTGAGGTCCCCTGAATCCAAAAAAGTGGTTTTCGCGACATGGTCTGTGTGTGTGTGTGTCTATGTTCAATTTTAAGCATTAAGAAATAGGTAATATAAATTGTACACAAGGTTATTTGTTTCAATTCATTTTATTGACTTAATACGCATTTCGACACTATGTGTGTCATCTTCAGAAGTTTACAAATGACTGACAATTTTTATGTTTTATTAGTTGGGTGGGGGTTTAGATACCTGGACCCCCTCCCCACTCAACTTAAGAATTCACCCCTCGCCCGGGCACATCAAAAATTGTCAGTCATTTGTAAACTTCTGAAGATGACACACATAGTGTCGAATTGTGTATTAAGTCAATAAAATGAATTGAAACAAATAACCTTGTGTACAATTTATATTACCTATTTAAATATGTTTCAACTAGTGCCAACGGTCGCCAGTATCAATTTAACATTAAGAAATTGAGCTACGAGGTTAAAATTTTGTATTTAAGTTAGACATCCCCCCTCTCCCTGAAGCATGAAAATAAGCTTTTGATCAAAATCAGCTAAAAAGTACTAGTACTTTACTGTTGTAGTTTTTCAGTTTTTTTTTTTTCGATTTTCTCAAAATTCGCTCCAACGATTTTGATTAAAAAATTAATTATTTTTTAGTTGCTCTTTAAAATGTATATTTTCAAATTGTTACTTGATGGCTGAATATTATGATATGAGGATTTGGTAGTGGCGATAGCCCAAAAGGGCAAAATTAAAAAAAAAAGATCTTTTTATGAGAATCTGAGTTTTAGTTTTCTATTAGACAAGTGTCGTTTGTGATTGAGGCCATTGGCTTTTAGTGTTTATGTGTTGACGATATTAATAATAAAACAAAAGACAAAACTCATTATTAATCACTTAAATATAATACCAAGGCAAAAAAAAAAACATACATTTCCATTTATTTGTATTGGCTAAGCGAATTTTGATACATCTCACACACACTATGAAAATGAAAAGGTTTTTTTTGCACACGTTCCTTTTACTAATGACGAAATAATAAAGAGAATTCCAGAGAGATTGTATTATTTTGCATTGATTCCCATCCCCCAAACCATTGGCCAGTTCTAAATTAAAATCCAATTTGTCCCCGATATGATAAAGTGATATTAAAAAAAAAAAAGAAAGAAATAGCATAGCGAACCAAATGGGATTTAATGAATCATACATATTATAGCATCAGCTGTTGCTTTCACAGACACACACACATGCTGTACACATACACATACAAGGACAGTCATATACATACAAATATCTTCCGCTCGAGAAATTAAAAATAATAGAAAAAAAAAGCGTTGGGATCTTTTAATAAAATATTAATAGGTTAGCATAATATGTAGATGTCTATCTATATGTATATTTATATGTCTGTGTGTGTGTGCAATATGGTAATCATTCAAGTTAGTAGGGCGAGTCATAAAGGGCATCTGTTCGGGGATGAAAAAAAAAAAAAACAGAAGCCTAGGGAAATTTATTTTTATAAAAAAAAAAATAAATAAATAAAAAATTACAAATATACTAAAGGATCACTTTATTTAAATAATAGTATTTTTTCTCTCCCCCGTAGAATATAATTTGTTTTAGAAAGTTTTTGTTATAATCCGGGCGTTTTAGGAATTCCCAGAAAGACTGATGGACGTGGTTTTTCCTTCTTTGCAGGGGCGTATATAGAAATTTTTTTCGGGGGGGGGGGGGGGGGGGCGCGAACTCAAAAATTTTTCTGCGGAAAATTTTTTTAAGAAACTATATTTTTTTTCACAAGAAATTTTTTGCTGAACATTTTTTCTATTGCGGAACCAAAGTTGTCTATCCTGCGGATGTCTGTATATTCCTATATATGTATATGTGTTTGGGAAATTTCGGGGGGGCCCGGGCCCCTCGGTCCCCCCCCCTTTATATACGCCCCTGCTTCTTTGTCGTGGATAAATTTTGGATGAGTTTTAGAAGGGACATTTCCGATATTCCGATTTTAAAAATTTAATAAACAACGTTGTTAAATAACGGAGGTTAAAGAAAAGAAAAATTAAAATATCTTAAATTATTAATTTTACCAAAATAATAACCAAAAAACGTGCTATAGCCTGTAAATAAAAGTCGTTTAAGAAAAATATAATTTGCGTTTGTGTTTGATTGAGCATATCGCACCCCCTGACTCGAACCAGCATTATGCGGCCAGCCCATAGCACTTAATAGTAGGCAAAAGCGAGATAATCAGTTTTTGAACAGGAAAAGGATAAAGTAGTCCTTTACCATGAAAGAGGGTAGTCTTGGTTCGAGTCCAGGGAATATGATATGCCCAAACTCATCTCGCAAATTTTCTTTATTATAATGAAATGGTGGATGCAGCCCAAATTAATATAATTAAATAAAAGCAACTTGTGTTTTCTTTCTTGGACAAAAAGTGACCGGTAGTATGTCGTTTTTTTCTGGTATAATTATTAAAAATCAATAAATTTTCAATAATATTTATTTTTGGTTTACAGGTGCGCTATCATGTTTCGGCCACCATGAGAGAAACAATACACATATATATAATACAAGATAATATTTAGTCAAAATTCAAAATTCTTTTTTTTTTTTTTTTCTATGTTAATTTGATAAAATACCCCGTTATAAATCTATTAATTAGTATAAATACGTCATTCGAAAGACACACTATTTTGTTTTTATAAAATACTAATTAATAGATTTATAACGGTGTATTTTATCAAATTGGCATAGAAAAAAAAAAAAAAAAGAAATTTTTTGAATTTTGACTAAATATTACTTGTATTATATATATGTGTATTGTTTCAGTTCTGATGATGGCTCTTATGGTGGCCGAAACATGATAGCGCACCTGTAAACCAAAAATAAATATTATTGAAAATTTATTGATTTTTTAATAATTATACCAGAAAAAACGACATACTACCTGTCACTTTTTGTCCAAGAAAGAAACACAAGTTGCTTTTATTTAAT